>CM021101.1:124794219-124885107 GCA_007115665.2 Sequoiadendron giganteum | reverse complement strand
AAATTTATTTCAAATGATTATGGTAGTTCTCAAAATGATCTATCCCATGAATATAATTTTAATATGTTTTGGTTTTATTATGTATGTGTTTTTTTAGTTTTATTAAACATAGGTTTTTCACCGATAATAAAGCTCTTTGTTTTGCACATGTGGAAAAATAAAAAATTATCAAAAAAAAATTAAAATATGTTTGTGCTGGGTATTGATTTCCTTGATCCATTAAAAAAATAAAAATTTAATTTCGATACATATAGAAAAAGTTATGTTGTATACAGTCCGCCTATGTTTGAATTGCTATTGGTTTGACTTTGAAACTCTATTAAGGAAAGAATATTCAATAAAAAACTATGAGACCAAATAAAAGTGCTAGATATCATAGTTACAAATATAAATTCAAAAAAATTAGAATTTTATCCTTCATACAAAAAAAGTTTTGTTGTATACGGTGAGCGTCACTTTTTAAAAATGTTGTTTTCTGAAAAAAAACTAGTTTTCTTGGGAGATGAAAAAAGAAGTGCAATATTATTCCAAAATTTTTGAAAAAAATATTTTTAGAGTCTACAGACAAAATGTGATAAGACTCTAGTTTTCATCATCTTCAAATTTCTCATGGTTTACCTGCTATAGGTGCCTAAATGTGAAGATTTAGTTAAAAATAATAATTTCAGTGTCCAGTTTTATGGGATCACCCCCCTTCACTTTCTATTTCTTTGTATCTATCATCTCTCTCTACATCTCCTTCCCTCTCTATTTATCTTTATCTCCTCTCTCCCTCTCTTTACCCACCTCTCCTTTGATCACTGTATATCTCAATTGTATCTCCTCCCTACCTCTTTCCCTCTCTTCCCTCTATCTCTCCACTCCCTCCCTCTACCTATCTCTCTCTCTCTCACACACACTCTCACCTCTATCTCCTCCCTAATTTTCCCTCCCCTCTCTACTGCTCTCTATCTTTCCTCTCTCTACATCTCCTTCCCTCTCTACCTATATTTATCTCTCCTCCCCCTCTCTTTACCTACCTCTCCCTTCATCACTTTGTATCTCACCTATGTCTCCCTCCCTACCTCTTTCTGTCTATAATCTCTATCTCTCCTCTCCCTCCCTCTACATGTCTCTCTCTCTCTTCCTCCTTCCCTCCCACCCACCCACCCACCCATCCACCTTCCCTCTCTACTTATCTCTATCTAATCTATCTATCTATACCTCTTTCTCTCTCTCTCTATCCCTTCTTACCTCTCTCAAATTCTCCAACTTCCTCCTTCCTTCTCTAATTATCTCTCTATAACATCTCTCCCTCTCCCTCCTTCCCTCCCTTGCTCTCCCTCCCCCTATTTATCTCTCACTATCTCCTCCCCTTTGTCTCCCCTTCCTTCACTAATCTATCTATCTCACCTCTCTCTCCCTCTCTATCCCCCTCTTCCCCCCCTACTCTCTCACTCTCTCCTCCCCTCTCTCTCCCTCCCTCCTCCCCCTCTTTTTCTCTCACTCTCCTTCTTGTAGACACATAAAAATGACCTAGGCCCGCAAGCTCTTCTTCTAACCCTAATTAGGACATTTTAATTATGTTCCTGACTCACTTTCAACTATTAATTAAATAATTCATAATTATTTAATTAATTCATATCTTTTCATTATTCATGATTATTAAATAAATAAATTTTAATTATTTATCTAATGCGTCACTAATTGTCTAATGTCTTCCTATAATTAAATAAATTTCTTAATTTATTTAATTATCTTTGTCCATTATATCTTCCTAATTATTAAATAAATAATTCTATCTATTTATTTAATTATGTCACTAATTAGGTCCTCTTCTTTCGAAAATTAAATAAAGTCTTATCTTCCAATATAATTAAATAATCATGTTTAATTATCTAATTATTCATTAGCCTCTTCTCTCCTAAATTAAATAAATTTTATTTATTCAATATTGGTCCACTCTCTTGAATTTTGAATTAAATCATTATATTTAATTTAAAAGGTTCCCTTTGTCACATTCTTCTATAATTAAATAATATCTTTATTATTTAATTCCCACCTAAATTAAATAATTTTATTACTTAATTTCTCCTCTTTTACTGTGCTTATTTTAAATAAATATTATTTATTTAAAATAAGTCCCACTTTCAAATTCCCTCTTTTAGTAAATAATTTAATTTAAATTATTTACTATCACATGACCCCACCCCTTTTGAATTAAAATAATTTTTAATTCAAAAATTCAACATCTCCTCTTGAATCAAATAATTTTAAATTATTATTTAATTAACGAGCAACTTCGGTTTGTGTGCCCAGAATCTCTTGTCACTTGCATTGTCAGCGATTGATTTGATTTTCTAAAAATAAATCTTGACCATTCATTTTGAATTTGACCTAATGTTTCCCTAACCCTAATTGTGGGTTGTCATTTTGAGTCTTGACCACAGATTCTAGGGCACTTATCAATTTGTCATCTCATTCGTCCATGCAAAATTGCATTTTCTATAAAATGTCAATTTTGTCTTCATTTTGGGAGATCTCTCTCATATCTCTGATCTCTTGCATTGTTGACTTCTTGCATTTTTTTCATATTTTAGCATTGTTATTCTCATTTTTCATAGCATATTTTTATATTTCATTTGACATAGCTTAGACATTTTAGATGCTTACTACTTGCAGTAGGGCATAGTATTGCATATAGTCATTCAAAATCCTTCAACATTTGCTTAGGGCTTGTCATTGTCATTAGCTTGCTCATCATAAATCTGAGGGCAAAAACATATTTCAGCAAGTTGAGAAGGTATAATGGAGGTTAGTCATGGAGGATGAAGACATTCTAGTGAGATAGTTTCATTGTATTCCTTTGCACTTCATTATTGCTTTGGGTTTTTATGTTTATGCATGTGATATTGCTAACCTCTAGGAAAATTCCCATTGTTACACTTCCCTCTTTACTTCTCTCTATCTCTCTCCACTTCTCTCTATCTCTCTCTACTTATCTCTATCTCACCTCTCGCCCCTCCTCCATCCCTTCTTCTATGTATAATTTTATCTATCTCCCCTATCTCTCTATCTCTATCTAGATATTTCTTTATCTCTCTTCCTTCCTCCCACCCACCTTCCCTCTTTACTTCTCTCTATCTAACCTATCCCTCTATACCTCTTTCTCTCTTCCTCCCTCCCTCCTCCCCTCTTTACTTCTCTCTATCATATCTCTCTATCATCTCTCTCTCAATTCCTCCTTCCTCCCCCTCTCTCTCTCTCTCCTTCCCTATCTACTCTCTTTATCTCACCTCTCTCTCTCCCTCCCCCTCTTTATCTCTCACTCTCTCCCTCTATCTCCCCTCTGTCTCTCCTCTTTCTCTCTCTCATTTCCTCTCTAATTCTCTTTATGTCACCATTGTCTCTCTCCCTTCCCACTCTCTCCTCCCTCCACCCTCTCTCTCCGTCTTTACCTCTCAACTTATTTGTATCACATATCTTTATCACCTTTATCTCTCTCACATATCCCTTCCCTCTCTACATATCTATCCATACCTCTCTCTCCCTCCCTCCCTCCTCTCTCTCTTTCCACCCCCCTCTCTCTCTCACTCTCTCCCCCCTCTTTCTCTCTCACTCTCTCCTTCCCTCTCTACTTATATTTATCTTTCCATTCTCTCTCTAGTTGTCCCTCTCTCCCCTCCACTTCTCTTTATCATATCTCTCTATCACCTCTATGGGTAAACCCACAAAAGTGGTTTACAATTCGAGTGAGGAAGGAAAATTTGCAAAAAATGACCCCATGCAAAAAAAAATCTTTTAGGGGTTCAAAAAAACTACTTGGTTTGAGTGAACCAAAAAGGGGTTCTCTCGAACTAGGGTTCGAGCAAACCCATTAAATGTTGACCCCTCATTCCCCATTCAAAAAAAGAATAGAAAATGGTAAAGGGAAGGGGGTTTGCTCAAACCTTGTTCGAGTGAACCTTGGTTTGAGTGAACCTTGATTCGAGTGAACCCCTATGGGCTCACTCGAACCACTAGGGGTTTGCTCAAACCCCCCTTTTCCCTGCTTCTCCCCCCCAGGCACCAAAAGAGTCTAGAATTTTGTGCTTCGAAGCTCAGGTTGAGAATGAAAATGGAGGAGACTTCACAGACACAACTAGATTATGGTAGTCCTCAGAACGAGCTATCCCACAAATATAATTTTAATATGTTTTGGTTTTATTATGTATTTTTTTATAGTTTTATTAAACATAGGTTTTTCGTCGAAAATCAAGCTCTCTATTCTACACATGTGGAAAAATAGCAGATTATCTAGAATTTTTTAAAAAAATATGATTGCACCATATATTGTACTCCTTGATCCAAAAAACAAAAGAATTTTGATACATACAAAAAAAGTTACATTGTATACGGTCTGCCTATGTCTAAATTGTAATTGATTTGACTTTGAAACTTGATTAAGGAAAAAATATTCAATAAAACACTATGAAACCAATTGGAAGCACTAGATATCATAGTTACAAATCTAAATTAAAAAAAAAAAGAATTTCATCCTTGATGGAAAAAAAGTTATATAGTGAGTGTCACTCCTTAAAAATGTTGTTTACTGAAAAAAACTAGTTTTCGAAGGAGATGGAAAAAAAAGTGCAATCTGATTCCAAATATTTTGAAAAAAAATATATTTAGAATCTACAAACAAAATGCCACAAATCATTAGTTTTCATCATCTTCAAATTCCTCATGGTTTAGCCTCTATGGGTGTCTGAAAGTGAAGATTTAGTCATAAAAAATTATTTCAGTGTCCAGTTTGACCAAAAATTGTAAACCAATATTGTAAGATCACCCCTATCTCTCTCTCACTTCTCCCTCCTTCTCCCCTCTTTCTCTCTCTCCTTCCCTCTCTACTCTCTCTATTTCACCTCTCTCATTCCCTCTTTCTATTTCAATCTCTCTCCATCTCTCTCTTCTTTCATAGGTGAGATATAGAGGTAGGTAGAGAGAGGGAGAGATGAGATATAAGTTGAGAGGTAGGTAGAGAGATGGAGAGGGGAGATAGAGAGTGTTGGACTCAATGGAACACTGAGAGGGTGGGTGAATCAATTTCTATAATTCTAAACTTTATTAATCTGATACTTAAACCATTTTAACATTAAACCAAAGGAAATATGCAAACACACAAAGTAATCATCCACAACACAAGGATTTTTATGTGGAAACCCTGTTAGGGGAAAAACCACGATGGAGGTCAATCTACAATTTGAGTACTCAAATATAAGTTTTACAAAATGGGAATGCACTTACATTCAGGCTCAATGCCTTACAAATTTTTCAAAATAAATCCATTTGAAGGGTTGAATTGAAGGAATAAAATGTATCAATTCGTAGTTACAGTTCCCATTAAGCACATTTGACAATCGCTTGATCTTCTATCAAATTTTTCTCTTCTGCTCTGCTCTACTGCAACTCACATCACAAATTCTATATGCACAAATGAATTAGAAAAACTGCCCTTCTAAATTTCACATCACACAACAACACACTTTACATTCATCATTATTCAATATCAAAATGATATATCAACTGATCTTATATATCCGCATCCCAGATAAAAACATTCATATGACAACTTTTATAAAACATAGAATACTTTCCAACAGTTGGTGAAATCCACAACTAATTCTTAATGTGTACACCCAATAGTCGGCCATAGCATAATAAGGACCTAAGTAAACATGTTTGAGCACAAAAAAATTTAAGCCATTTCTCCTTAAACATCTGCAATAGCTATATCCACCAAGTCGGCCTTTTAGCAATGATAAACAAGAAATTTATCTACTAGATCCTCTAACTCGTACACCGATTGATGCGCTGGAACAAAACTTGAGAATAAGGTATTATAGATACTTGATGACCTTCCCTAAGATGCGCAACATGAATTGATAAGAAGATGATGCATATTAGTTGAAAGACTCAACATTAACCATATACCTATTCTTCACTCTTACTTCTGGTAGAAGGTAGTTCTTTACTCTATCTGCTGGTAGGGACCAATACTAAACTATGGACCAGATTAGAGACTTAGGTTGCCATCAATGATAACACTAAAATCCATATGCCAACAATCTCCCCCTTTGGCATTGATGACAACACTTAGTGAAAAATGACTAAGTGTCAAAACTAATATGAGCACGCTGCCAAACTTAAAAACTTCAGAGCATAGCTCCCCCTAAGATTGATAAGGAAATTTTCAATGAAATCTCTCCCCCTTTGACATAACTGAAAAATATGTATTAAATCTCCCCTTTTGAAATATAACCAAAACTTAAAAAATGACTCAATTTTTTTGAAAAAGAACAACTACTGCTAGAGTCAGAAGATTATCTTATGATTTTCTTTCATCTCTGAGAGGAATTTCTTCCAAGATTCTATTGCAATCCCACTTATTATGATCATGCTATTATTTTTAGATATTTTGTTGAAAATGTCGATGAGGGATTCTAGAATTGAGATCACATTCTCCATTTTTTCTTCTTTCTTCAATATCTCAATCATCTATTCCAATCTGCATTCAGTTAAGTCCTTCACTTTCTAAAAAGTGTCTACAAGCTTGTTTCTAGTGAATTAAACTCTTGCATGCTTAGACTGTAACTTTTGTATCCTTTTCTTGATTGTACTATCATGATCTTGAAACTTATCAAAACTTTGTCCAATCCAGTTCAGTTATGTTTCAATTTTCTCAATCTTTCTTTGTATTTCCCAACGACATGAGGCCAATAGATGTAGTAATTATAGATTTTTTTTTTTGTACTTATGTATTGCCTCAACTCATCCATTTTCCTTTTCAAATTGGTAAGAGATATTTTGTACTACTTCTTCAGATGTAAGATTACTTCTTCTTCTTTGTTTTGAGACTCAGAGTCCATGGTTTCCTTGATGCATTCAATGATTTCTTCTAGAAAAATATTTTGTAAGATCTCCAACTTGATTTGGTTGTGCACAACATGAACACTCAGTACACTCAAAATCATATATTGATCATATGAGGGTCTAATAGACCATAACTTAGAAATTTTATACATTCCACTTTCCTCATGAACAAGCTGCAGTAGTTTTTCTTTTGTTAAGTCATCTTCTTCACTTGCTTTTGTCATTTACTTTTCTTGTTTTGGTTTGGCTAATTCCAATTCTTTTTCTTGGATGTCCTCAGTTTCCTTATCAGATTCCTCATCTGGTATATCCACAATTTCCTATTCTTTTCCTTTTCCTTCAATTTTTGGAATCTTGCATGTCGAAAGAGTACAAGAAATAGTCCCTTTTACTATTTTCTTCTTTCTCTCCATCTCACCGGAAGAGGAACCAACTTCAAGTGCCCTTATTGGAAGAGAAATACCAACTAAGCCAAACTTTCCTAGCAAACTCTTAAAGAAATTTTTGAATTCTTGATCATATTTTTCCAAAATCTTAGAGTGTGTGTAGATTTGTTTGCACATAGGTTCATTTTCTTTCCACACCACATTATTGTTCATCGGTAAGCAACTAAGAAAATACATTACTAGACATACAACTAGAGTACCAAACCTAAAAGGGTAATATATCTCCTTTGTTAATTGCATGTTCTCCATTAGTTGATCCTTTACTAGTCTGCACAGGTCAAAGTCCTAAGCTTCCATTATCATTTTGTGAGAGATGTAGACTACACTAGTTGAGGTTTCTCCTTCTTTGTTTCTGAAAAATATTTTATAAGATACTATGTGTACAATGTACCTTGATACAAAATCTCTGATTGTTGAAATTATCAATGCCCTTTGATCTCCAATAACTCCAGTTAGGGTTTTGACTTCTTTTTCGATATATACCCAATTTTGCATAATCCAATTAAAGTTTCAATTACTTCTTTCGAAATGTGGTAGGGTTTGTACAAAATTAAAATATCATCATTCAATCTTCTCAAAATAAACTTAATGATTTATGCATTCTCGAAATGGGGAAACTCATTCCAAATTTCCAAACGTTTTTATTTAGCTTCTTTTAGCCACTTCAATTTTTTGGGCGACAACAACTTCCTTATGGCTCTAATCTCCTCATTGTTATACTCATCTAGATTGATTGTTCCTTTTATTTTTTCCATTTTTCCTTTTGAACTCATGTTTCATTTTTATCAAGCACATGCCAAATTAAATGAAATATTTTTGAAGTACTTGATGAATTAGGGTTTCGCAGCCAAAATGCCTTCACACCTTCAAAATTATATTACAAAGAATTCTCCTTATTTTCTTCTTCGATGCAAAGTGATAAATGATGGTTTCAACTTTCCTTTTATAGCTCTCACACTTGTAATAAATTACTTTCCCCTAGATGTTCTGGTTACCCTATTTCCCTGACAGCGAGAGAAAAAATTCTTATGTGTATCTCCAATTGCTTGAATTTCCTTGTGAGTTTTTTCCAGAGAATTTGTAGATAATTAATATAGCTTTTGACAATATTTGTCATTTCGGTACCAACTTACGAATAGGGGAAAAATGATTTTCTTGAAAAACTCCCCCTAGGCCAATGGTCTCAAATCAATTTCAAGAGGAATTACTGGAAGCAAGTTTTGGTGCAGAACCATTTCCAGCAACAGACTCATTCTTCCTTACCCATTTCTTCTTCATCTGATCTCTTATTTCACTTTCCCTTTTCCTTTATCATCTTTCTATGAGTTTCTGCCTTTGTATACTAGACCTCTTCTACCTACATTTTTGTTTCTGTAAAATCTTACAATGTGACCGTATCTATTGCAATTATAGCACACAATATTTCCTTGTCCAAACCAATCATTCCACTGATTCTTTCTTGATCTGCATTGGTTAGCAATATGCCCAAGTCTTCCATGGGTATAACATTCAACATTCCTTCTACTGATAGAGTTTTTTTACATATTTCTACATTCAATTGATTTATGAACAAACTTATTGCAACTGAAACACTAACCAGAGAATGATGAATCACTGGATTTAATTTTACTTCTACATTGAGTTTCCATATAATCAAATTTATTGCATGAAAAAAAATATCCATTAAAATTTTGAGCATTAGGTTGTCTTATCGGATACCTTTCACCTTTGTTCATCTAATTACCTTATCTAAAATGATTTTGACCAGATCCAAAACTTTCTCCTTTTTCATATCCAAGACCTCACTTGTCATTTCCACTCTTCTGACTTTGAGTTAGTTCATCAAGCTTAATAAAACTGATCTTAAAATTCTCCTTGTATTCATTTGCAGTAGTGAGTTCATCCCTAAGAATAACAATCTATTTTTCAAGCTCTTCCTCTTTGTTTCTGGATTGTTGTAGCTCATTTTCTAACTGAACGAATTATCCATTAATTCTTTAGTATTCATCAGATCTTTCTTTTAAGGATTGAGCAAGATTCTCCTCCTTCTTCTTTCTTTCTTCTATTTCTTTAATCAACTTCATCACCATAGATTCCATCTCATGTTTTAGGGTAGCATTGTCTCTGGCAAGATTTTCACATTCTTCAGTTATTTCCTTCAAGGTTTGATTCAAGTGAGCATCATCCATGTTTTCACTCTCTTTTTTCTTAATTTGATCATAGAGATCCTTCCTATTTTCCCTTGATTTAACAGTATGATCCTTCAATGACTGAATGAATTTCTCAGCATCCCTAAGATTTTCTTTCAACTTTAAGACTTCTTCTTTAGACTGATCAAGGTCATCAAGTGCCACCAAAAGTTGTTGTTGAATACTATTAGAGTCCATTACATTCCAATATCCACCTCAAGTTGTCAAACTTCTTCTGAGGAACACCGCTCTGGTACCAATTGTTTGACTCAAGGGAACACTTAGAGGGGGGGGTGAATCAATATTTTGTAATTCTGAACTTTATTAATCTAATACTTAAACCATTTTAACATTAGACCAAAGTAAAGATGCAAAAACACAAAGTAATCATCCACAACATAAAGATTTTATGTGGAAACCCTGTTAGGGGAAAAACCACGATGGAGGTCAATCCACAATTTGAGTACTCAAATATAAGTTTTACAAAATGGGAATGGACTTGCATTCAGGCTCACTTCCTATATCTCACCACTCAAAATAGGAAGGCTCACTGCATTATAGAGTGTTCATATTAAATCCATCTGGAGGATTGACTGAAGGAATAACATCTATCAATGCCTAGTTATAGTTTTGATTAAGCACATTTGACGATCTCTTGATCTTCTATCAGATTCTACTCTTTTTCTTTCCTCTATTGTAACTCACATCAACAATTCTATATGCACAGATGAATTTAAACAACTGCCCTTCTGAATTTTGCATCACACAACAACATAATTCAAATTCATCATTATTCGATATCAAAGTGATATAATCAATCGATCTTATATATCTGCATCAAGGATAAAATCATTCATATGTCAACTTTTACAAAACATAGAATACTTTCCAATGGTCGGCTAAATCCACAACTAATTCTTAATGCGTACCACCCACAATCAGCCATAGAACAATAAGGACCTAAGAATACACATTTGACCACAAAAACATTTAATCTGTTTCAACTTAAACATTCGCAATGACTATATCCACCAAGTTAGTATTCTAGCACTGATAAAAAAAAAATCGATCCACCAGATCCTCTAACTCATACACCCATTGATGCACTGGCACAAAACTCAAGAATAAGGTATTACAGATACCCAAAAACCTTCTCTGAGAAGCACAACATGAACTAATAAGCAGATGATGCATATTATTCAATAGAATCAATATTAACCAGATACCTATTCTTCACTCTTACTTCTAGCAAAAGCTAGTTCTTTACTCTATCTACTGGTAGGGACCAATACTAAACTATGGACTTGATTAGAGATTGAGGTTTCCATCAATGAAAACACTAAAATACATATGCCAACAGAGAGAAGTAGAGAGGGAAGAGTAGAGCGAGGGAGTGGTAGGGAGGGAGATAGAGGTGAGATAGAGAGAGAGGGTAAAAGAGAGGGGAGGGCGAGAGAGGTAAAGAGGGATAGTTGAGAAGATTGTAGAGAAGGAGAGATAGCTAGAGGTTTGAGATAGAGAGTAGAGAGGGGGAGAGGAGAGAGGGTGGGTAGGTAGAGAGGGATAGGAGAGAGAGGTGAGATAGAGAGGAGGGATAGGTAGGAAGAGAGATGTGAGACAAAGAGAAAGAGAGTATAGAGGGAAGGGAGAGAGAGAGAGAGAGCGAGAAAGAGGGAGAAAGAGGTGAGATAGAGAGAGGAGGGAGAGACAGATATGTAGGGACATAGAGGTGAGATATAGAGAAAGAGAGTAGAGAGGGAAGGTGGAGAGAGAGAGGTGAGATAGAGAGAGGAGGGATGGAGGGATAGGTAGGGAGAGAGGTGAGATAGAGAGATAGAGAATAGAGAGACAAGGGGAGAGAGAGAAGTGATAGAGAGGTAAGGTGGAAGGTAGATAGATTGAGAGAGGGAAGGAGGGAGGAAGGGAGAGAGAAAGAGGTATAGAGGGATAGGTTAGATGGTAGAGAAGTAGAGAGCAAAGGTTGGTGGAACATAGATATATAGGGTGGGAGAGAGAGGGTGGGAGAGAGGTAAAGAGGGATAGTTGAGATAAATAAGAGAGAGAGAAGTGGGTAGAGAGATGATGAGGCGTTATATAAAGAGGGAAGGAGATATGGAGGGAGAGGTAGGGATAAAGGAAGAGATAGTGATGGAAAGAGAAAGGTGAGAGACAAAGTGATAGAGAGAGGTAGAGAGAGGTAGTTTTGGGTCCCTCTCTCTCTCTTTACCTATCTCTCCCTCCATCACTATGTATCTCCTCCATGTCTCCCTCCCTACCTCTTTCCCTCTCTACTCTCTATCTCTCTTCTCCCTCACTCTACCTATCTCTCTTTATCTCTCTCTCTTCCTCCCTCCCTCCCACCATCCCTCTCTACCTATATTTAATCTATCCCTCTATACCTATTTCTCTCTTACTCCATCCCTTCTTACCTCTCTCAATATCTCCAACTTCCTTCTTCCCTCTCTACTTATCTCTCAGTCACATCTCTCTATCACCTTTCTCTCCCTCTCTCTCCTTCTCCCTCCCTCCCTCTCTCTCCCCTTCCCTCTCTACTCTCTCTATCTCACCTCTCTCCCTCTCTCTATATCTGCCCCCTCTCTCTCCTCTCTCCCCTTATTTATCTCACTCTCTGCTCTCTCTCTCCCCCTCCCTCCCCCTCTTTCTCTCTCACTCTCTCCTTCCCTCTATACTTATCTCTATCTCTCTCTACTTCTCTCCATCTCTCCATTCTCTCTCTATCACTCTCTAATTTTCTCTATCTCACCTCTCTCTCCTCCTCCATCCATTCTTCCATGTCTAATTTTCTTTATCCCCCTCTCTCTAGCTATCTCTATCTTTGTCTTTGTCTCTCTTCCTTCCTCGCACACACATTCCCTCTCTAATTCTCTCTATCTAACCTATCCCTTTATACCTCCTTCTCTCTTCCTACCTCCCTCTTCACTCTACTTCTCTCCATCACATATCTCTCTCACTTCTCCATTCCTTCCTCTCTCTCTCCTTCCCTCTCTACTCTCTTTATCTAGCCTCTCTCTCGCCCTACCTCTCCCTCCCTCTCTTATCTCTCTCCCTCCCCCTCTTTATTTCTCACTCTGTTGCTCTCACTCTCCCCTCTTTCTCTATCCCCTTTTCCCTCTACTTCTCTTTATCTCATTATTCTATCTCTTCCTCCCCACTCTCTCTCCTCCCTCCCCCCTCTCTCTCCCCCTTTACGTCTCTACTTATCTCTATCACCTCTATCTCTCTCACTTCTCCCTCCTCTCTCTCCTTCCCTCTCTACTCTATCTCAACTCTCTACATATATATATCCCTACCACTCCCTCCCTCCCTCCACTCTCTTTATCTTCCCATTTTTCTCTCTCACTCTCTCCTTACCTCTCTACTTCTCTTTATCTTGTCATTATCTCTCTATCTCTCTTGCTGTCCCCTCCAATTATATTTATCACATCTCTCTATCACCTCTATCTCTCTCACTTCTCCCTCCATACCTCTCTCTCTATCTCATCTCTCTAGAGGGTGGGAGAGGTAAAGAGGGATAGTTGAGACAGATTGTAGGGAGGGAGAGATATATTGAGAGAGGGTTGATATAGAGAGTAAAGAGAGGGATAGGAGAGTGGGGGTATGTAGAGAGGGAGAGGAGAGAGATGTGAGATAGAGAGGAAGGTGGGAGGGATAGGTAGGGAGAGAGAGGTGATAGAGAGAGGTGATAGAGAGATGTGATAGAGAGAAGTAGAGAGGGAAGAAGGTAGAGAGGCTAAGAGAGAGGATGGAGGGGGGGAGAAGGAAAGACGTATAGAGGGATAGGTGAGTAGAGAGAAGTAGAGAGGGAAGGGGAGAGAGAAATGAGAGAAAAACATAGATAGGTAGGTAGAGAGAGGGAGGGGGAGATAAAGAGAAGTATAGAGGGAAGGAGAGAGGGAGGAAGAGGTAGGTAGGGAGGGAGAGAGAGGTGATAAAGAGAGATAAGTAGATAGGAAAGAAGGTGGAGAGATTGAGAGAGGGAAGGAGGGAGGGAGGGAGTGAGAAAGAAATATGTATAGAGGGATAGGTAGGTAGAGATAAGTAGAGAGAGAGGATGGGAGAGAGAGAGGGAAGGATGGAGAGAGAAAGGGGTATATAGGGGTAGGTTAGATAGACAAAAGTAGAGAGAGAAGGTTGGTGGAAGAGAGAGAGGAGGGAGGGAGAGGTAGAGAGGGATAGTTGAGATAAATAAGAGAGAAATGGGTAGGTAGAGAGATAGAAAGAGGGGGGAGGGAGAGAGAGGGAGTAATAGAGATGTAGGGAGAGAGAGAGAGAGTTGGGATGAAGGAGAGAGGGAGGGAGAAGTGAGCAGGTAGAGAGAGAAGGAGGAAGGTGGAGAGATTGAGAGAGGAGGGAGGGAGGGAGAAAGAGCAAGATATAGAAGGATAAGAAGGTAGAGAGAGGGAGGAGGAGATAGAGAGAATTAGAGAGGGAAGGAGAGGTAGAGATAATGAGTAGAGAGAGGGAGAGGAGAGAGAAGGGGTAGGTAGTGAGGGAGAGCGAAGAGATAGGGAGACGAGAGATAGAAAGATGAGGGAGGGATAGATATGTAGGTAGAGAGAGTTGAGATACAGACATAATACATAGGGAAGGAGAGGGGGGAAGGGAGGGAGAACTTAGAGAGAGACGAGGAAGGTGGATAGATTGAGAGAGGGAGAGAGAGAAAATGAGGCATAGAGGGATAGGTAGGGAGAGAGAAGTAGAAAGGGAAGAAGAGATGGAGGGATATGTAGGGATGGAGATAGAGAGACAAAGAGGTAGGTAGAGAGAGGGAGGGGAGATATAGAGTAGATAGGGAAGGAGAGATGGATGGAGAGGTAGGGATAGAGGGAGAGATAAGGATTTAGAGAGAGATAGGTGAGAGAGATCAATAGAGAGAGAGACATAGGTAAGCAAAGGGAGGGGAGATAGAGAGAAGTAGAGAGGGGAGGAGAGAGGGAAGAAGACGTAGGGAGGAAGGGAGAGAGAGGTGAGATAGAGAGAGGAGGGATGGAGGGATATTTAGGGAGACAGAGGTGAGATAGAGAGAAAGAAAGTAGAGAGGGAATGGGGAGAGAGAGAGGTGATGGAGAGAAGTAGAGATGTAAGGAGGAAGATTGAGAGAAAGAGAGAGGGAGAGAGAAAGAGGTATATAGGGTTAAGTTAGATAGAGAGATGCAGAGAGTGAAGTTTGGTGGAAGGAAGAGAGAGAGGAGGGAGGGATAAGTAAATATGGATAATTTAGATGAATAGAAGGAGAGAGAGGGTGATGAGAGATATAGAGAGGGAGAGGGAGAGAGGAGAGATAGAAAGAGAGGGAGGGAGGGTGAGATGGAGAGAGTTGAGAGGGAAGGAGAGAGATAGAGAGATGTGATAGAGAGAGATGTGATAGAGAGAGAAGTGGAGAGGTAAGAAGTTGGAGATATTGAGAGAGAGGAGGCAAGGAGGGAGAGATAAATAGGTATAGAGGAACAACTAGGTAGAGAGAAGTAGAAATAAAAGGAGAGATAGAGGGAGAGGTAGGGATAGAGAGAGAGGTGAGAAAAAAATAGAGAGAGGTAGGTAGATAGAGATAGGATGAGATAAAGAGAATTATAGAGGGAAGGAGAGAGGGAGGAACAAGTAGGGAGGGAGAGAGAGAGGTGAGAGAGATATGAGAGAAGAGGGAGGGATAGGTAGGGATAAAGAGGTGAGATAGAGAGAAAGAGAGTAGAGAGGAAAGGGGAGAGAGAAGTGAGATAGGTTATAGAAATGTGTGATGGAGAGAGAAGTAGAGAGGTAAGGAGCAAGGTGGAGAGATTTAGAGGGAAGGAGGGGTGAGAGAGAATGAGGTATAGAGGGATATGTTAGATAGCGAGAAGTAGAGAGAAAAGGTGGGTCAAAGGAAGAGAGAGAGGGAGAGAGAGGGGGAGAAAGAGAGGTGAGATATAGAGAAGTAGAAAGGGAAGGAGAGAGAGGGAGGGAGGGAAGGAGATAGAGGTGAGATAGAGAGAACTATAGAGGGAAGGAGAGAGAGAGAGAATGGCGAGATATAGAGTAGAGAGGGAAAGAGAGAGAGAGGGAAGCAGACTGTGAGAGAGAAAGAGGGGAGAGAGAGGGAGGGATAGGTAGGGATAGAGAGAGGTGATATAGAGAGTTGAGAGAGATATATATAGAGATAGAAGAAGAGGGAGGGGAGATAGAGAAATGTAGGGAGGGAGGGAGGGATGGAGGGACAGAGGGAGATAGATATTAGAGAGGGAAGGAGAAAAAGATGGACATGTAGAGATGTAGTTCTTGAGCTCGAGGGAGAGAGTGTTAGATAAAGGGATGTAGATAGTGAGAGAGAGAGAGGTCTATCGAATAAGAGATGAAAATGAGTACTGAGATAGACAGAGAAAGATGAAATATGACCTAATTACTAAAATTTGACATGATGATTATTGAAATTTGACTGTCTAATTTTTTTAAAATCTTCCAAAAACTAGAATTTGCATTATAACTCCTAGAGATCTGAAACCACTCTCAAACATCTTGAAACTATATACATGAAATATAACTTAAAGTATAAGAAAGTAAATGTCCATATAGTCTCCCTAACTATGAAATATGACCTCCTGATTACTATGAACTATGAAATATGAAATGTCCATAAAGTATAACTGAAACTATGAAATATCCATAAATTATAACTCAAAGATGAAATATAACCTCTTGATTATTGAAATTTGACATGATGATTATTGAAATTTGACTGTCTAAATTTTTTAAAATCTTCCAAAAACTAGAATTTGCATTATAACTCATAGAGATTTGAAACCACTCTCAAACATCGTAAAACTATATGTAAATGTAAACTTATACTTAAATGTTTATTTCATGTATATAGTCTCCCTGGTAGAGAAAGAGAAGAAGAAAGAGTTCACAAAACTTAATTAAAAAATGCATACTTCACATTTGGTGAGTGGAAAATTTGGTGCTCGCCAAATGGGTTACATTAGGAAACATGAACCTAATGGGTTGGATTTTGCATTGGGCATTCGACCTAAAGGTTTGGAGAACCATTTCATGCAAAAGACGTGATTTTTTTAAAGGGTAACAAAGTTTCACACTTTTTTGGCCATGCTCACCGTCAAATTTGCACGTCTTTCAATGCATATTTATAAAAAAATATGATGACGTTAGGCTCTCTCTTAGCTATCTAAATATATATATATATTTTTACATTTTGATTTAGTTAAGGTTTTGATCCATAACTTCTCTTATAGATGCCTCTGTTTTTGGTAAAAAAACCAATATGTGCTAGTTTTAGGATAGATTTTTACTCATCCATCGAAATGTGAAAAAAATTAATGTTTTTTAAAATAGACTCTATTCTACATGTGATGAAATAAAAAATTCAATCTTCGATTAGTTTTCAAAAAAATTGGGGGGGAGCATGCTCAAATTTCAGCTTTTCAGGATGTGTCCACTTTGAAAATTCATAAAATATTATATATTCATTAAAAAAATTATCCAAAAGAATGAGGATAAACTACATGGTGTTAGCTAAATTCTCATCATTCAGATTTTTGAAATTCTAAAAAATGGTTAATAAAAAAGGGGGGGCCCTCAGATGCTATGCTATTTTTTAATAAAAAAAGGACTTGTTTTGCCCCCCCCATCCCCCTTTTTGAGACCCTTAATCCTCACTAATTTATAAAAGAATTATTAGCTTAGAAACTATACTTGGAGAAATTAAACTATTGTTGTTGCTGCATCTTGAAATTTTGAGCATAACTATCTTCGTTTTCTTGTGCAAATCAGATTTTGCTGATTTCAAAAAAGAAAAAAAGGTGGCATCTTAAGAGCCAAAATTGTGTCATAGATCCATGCACTTACCCCAATGACATACTATAATTGTATATATTTACCTTTGGAGTGATAGGAAGGCCTAGGATTCACTCAGGATTGAAGTAATCTCAAGTTCATTTTGTTTTCATTAGTACACAACTAAAATATCTACCCACTAGCCTTGTTTGTCCAAAATCAAACACATTTGGTCTAAAACTAATCCCTCCAAGTTTAATATCATAGTGAATGATGTGATCCTCCATTCTTTATGGAGATAAACTAATCCTATTGTAGTTACCAATGTGATCTCAATTTGAGTCTTTCAATCCGCCTTTCAAAGTGCAAATGCACTCACTTTAGTGCATTCCAAGTATATCAATTGGTGTGATGCCCAATAGGTATTCTACAATAATATAAGTAAACCTATGAATTGAGACCCAATATTTTATAAATAGGCGAATAACACATGGCATGATAGTTAACAAAACATAAAAAATTAGCCAATAGTTGTTATTGGAAAATTTTAATAGGTGGCTAGACAAAATTAATTCCATTTATCTAGTCTTGTTAAATTGAGCCTAGAAAGGCATATGGAATAAAATATGAATCCAATAAATTTAATCTATGTTAGCATTATATTTCTCCACAAGTCTAGTCAGATTGGGGTGATTAATTCCAAAGAACGGTTATACTCATTAACTACATCATTTTTAATATTTTGTTTAGCTTATACTAAACTCAATTTGTAATATTTTATTGAGTAGTTAGTGTCATTCACAAGTTCCTTTTTTTTTCTATTGGATATGGGAGAACTATCCTATGATGATACTTTTTTAGATTAGGTCCAAAGATTGGGGCATATTCATTCTAGCAAAACCAATCAGGATGGCCTCATCCCTTTTATCCATTCCTTATTTGTTTTGTTGAAAAAAATAAGATAGATCAAATGATATTAATGAAAAAAACTATGCATTTTATAATTCAATGATTTCCAAATAACTATGTTTATAAGTAGAAAAATCATCCTAAAAAACTCATTCAAGAGTAAAACACACTCTAATCCAAGAACACAATTAATTTGTATGCATACATATTAGTAATAAATAATGTTATCCCTTTGATAAAAAAAATATTGACAAAAAAATAAATAAATAAAATAAAAAATTGTTAATAAATTTTTCAAATAAATTAAATAGCTCCAAGCTCTAATATTTCTTATAACTATATGTAAGATATACATACTAATATTTATTTTTTATTTAAAATAAATAATAAAAAAATTATTTAAAAAAAATCCTAAGGCACCACAAATAATTCTTATGTGAAACAGTGGTCTCAATAGAGCATTTCTACTTGTTGAGAATAGATTTACACATTACACAAATTAGTCATTTAATCTCCTATAGTGAATACTAGAGGAGTTGTCCCAGTTAACGCCCATGTTCCAATAATAGTTCAATGATACATATTAATTAAAAGATCACTAAACAATTCAAAATGTACCAATAGTTGTCCACTTGTATACCTAGTAGTTAAAAAAAATTTGGTGGTCAAAGTGAATGATTATGTTAGTGTAGTATTAAGTTTAACTTAGGTTAATTATTTTTGGTGGTTTTTTCCTGTATTGGGTAGTTTTACACTTATTTGATTTTTCATGCCTTTAAAAGGCTATACATTATGTATTTTATTGCATCTCAATTTATTCACTCATTGGTCAAATAGCATGTCACTTCTCTTGCTTTGTGAAGGATTTTATTGCAGATGGTGATCTTGGGCTTGGTGGTTTCCACCAACATGGTACCAGAGCTACCCATATTGGCCTCCTTGTGCTAAGAGTTTTCATCAGAGTTTGAGATCATTTATTTGCTAAATTTTTTTTTGTATTTTGAATTTGTTAAATTTTAAAGTTGCCTTATTTCGTATTTTATCTATTCTAAAGCTTCATTCTCTATTGAGGAGATTTGGGTGTTTGATTCTTGTTTGGAAAAGGTGAGATTACTATGTTGCAGGGTGTGATGGATAGCCTTTATTGACACTCATGATTGGCCTCTATTCATAGCCATAATTGACAGTCTTAGCCCACCAACTTGGTGGTATTTTGTCCCAATTCAAGTGGTGATTTCTCAGACTTCTGTGAATCCTTTTGAGACCTTTGTGAATCCTTTGGAACCACAATTTTCCATTAGGATTTGCATGATTTCTAAGCAGTCTTCATCGAGGCAATGAGTTAGTGTAAGTTGCAAATGCTATGTGGAGGGTTGATTTTCCTCACAAATTCTTCCTAAGGAAATGTCTTCTACATTTGAGGTCGTCGATTTAATTGTGCATTTGTTAATTGTAAATTTCTAGTAGAGACAAGATTTGCATTTATTTTTCTTGAAGTTATTGCACATAGGTCATGACCTATGTTCAAGGCATATATCACAATTTTCTCTAGAATTCCCTCACGACTTGTCTATCCCACGAGCTGGCTATCACAATTTAGTGTTTGGTTGTCACTATTTGGATGTGGCTCTCACGATTCAATCTAAGCAAGGCATCAAATTCAGTGTGCAAAATCCTATGCGAACAAACATTTTAGGGTTTTCATGTTTTTCGCCATTTCCTTGTTGACAGTGAGTTTTTGGGGTTTTGTTTTGCCTCAAGGGGATAAATAATCCCACATTCTCTAAGCCTGGGTCTTTTTGTGTTCATATACAACTCTTTACCTTTGGTTACTATGAGTAAGTCTCATTGGTTGTGAAGATGTCTCTCGCATGTGATAATTGGTGTTATTGTGCTCTCTAGAGTTTTCTTGGTGTTGGCATGGAGATCAGGCAATGGGCTCTACCATCTATTGCATCAAATCAAGTTGTTTAATTCTTTTTGGAATTTTTTATACTTGTGAAAGCACTATCTTAGAAATTTTTGAAGAATTATCAGTTATAATGGTTTCTTTGGAGAAAGGGAACTTTAGGAAATGGGTTCAATTTTATTCTCATTCATCTTAGTGAGAAAAATCTATTGCCATATTTGCATAATGAAGTTCCTATTCCAGACACACGTAGTGGGTATATTATTTGGAAAGGATATAGGGCTAAATATTTAGAGTTATTTTTGAGCATATACATGATGATGACTTTTTGGATTCACTTGCTCATTTTGAGTTCCCTTATGCTCTTTGGACTTACATTCGAGAATCTTATGAAGATCATGATACTCTGACATGTCTCAATGATCCTCTTTCCAATACCAGGGTGCCTCTTTATTCTTTAGAGAAGATAACCATGCTTGTGATCCTCTGGATGTTTTTGAGACATCAGATGAGGTTGTAGTTGCTTCAGAGGTTCTTGATTCTTTGTCAGAGATAGTTGATCCACCTTCATTAATTACTTTCATCATTCCTGAGCAACAAGATTATCATTGTCTTCCTGATTAGGATTCCTATTTGTCGGACATTGGTTCATTATTCGTATAATCTCACATTTTAGACTTGGAAGACAAATTTGAAGGATCAATTTTCCTATTTGATGATAGTTGTGGTATAACTATTGTCAAACCATCTATGTCTTTGGAGAATGTTCAAAATCATTTTCTAGAGGTATCGTGTTTGTCACTTTCTATTGTGATTGGGCATGTTCCTAATTGGTTCATGGCATCATCTTCCAAGGTCTTGGTGACACATGAGTAGATTTCAGAGACATTATCATCCCACATTTGGATTTCACTTGCTAATTCCTATCCAAAATGGAAAGCATTCCTGCATTTGTACTTGTTTTTTTTTCCTCCAAAAGAGAGACAAGTTGTTTGTCAACATTAGATTATGTTTTGTCTTCAGGCACTTACCATTTTTGTAGGCAATTACACATTGTGGGGGGCTATATAGTCTCTCTCTTTCCCTCTTATTGGGGGTATTTATTGTATATAAACAATGTATGTAGTCCTTGGGGGGTGTTATTGAGTCCTCCATCCATGCATCTTATTTTCCTTTTCTCTTTTTTATAGAGGATTTTTCTCCCACAAGGTTTTTCCCTAGTTTTGAGAGATTTTTTTTTTCATTGTAAATAGGTACCTAACATGGTTGTGTAGCTGAGACCCGTATTACATCTTCATTTTGCATAATAATTCTCCCTAAGTTTGCACTTAAGGGGGGGTGTTAGCATAGTATTAAGTTTAACTTAGGTTAATAATTTTGGGTGGTTTTTTCCCATATCAGATAGTTTTACACCTGTTTGATTTTTCATGCCTTTAAAAGGTTGTACACTATGTATTTTATTGCATCTCAATTTATTCACTAATTGGTGAAATAGCATGTTGCTTCTCTCGCTTTCTGAAGGTTTTTATTGTAGATGGTGATCTTGAGCTTGGTGGTTTCCACCAATAGGTTATTGGGGCAATAGAGAATGTGTATTGTACGTCACCTTGAAGTGACCAGTTGTTTACCTTTGTGTACAAAATGAATCTCCCGTGTTCGTCGCAACTACCTAGAAGATGAAATATTATATTTAAGCTTTTAAGTCACGTACAAAAAAACCTAAAAAAATTGTTGAAATTTGGCATACCATTTAAGAGCTTAAGGTGCACGAAATTAGCTATAATGACTACTTCTACCCTTCCCTTATTTAAATTAAGATTTATTAAGCTACCTAGAAGCTATCATATAAGTACATATCCTTGAAGAAATCAAGCATCTCCTACTGTTGTTACTAAAAAGGATGGTTCGAAGGCATTTGTAACTCATATGAGCATATATAAATGGACTGCAACTTTTCATTCAAACCATCATACTTTAAAAGCACACCAACCCAAATTAAATTTCAACCATATTCTTTTTCATTTTTCTTTTCTTATTTAAATCATAAATAATTGTAAGGTTATTCCAGCGATCGGGAGCTTAGCTCTTTGACTTTGTGAGCTCCCCTCTATAACTTCTCAGACAATGTATAGTGGACCCTATTGGTAATCATCACACATCATAGATTAAACCACTGCGAGGAGAAATCAAACCCACAATCTGAACTACATAAAACGACAGCTGAAACTGAATGAGCTAACCGATGAGGTCAATGTGACCATATTCTGGTGTGCATTCAAGCAAATAAATGTTTGTTCACAGAGGCAGTTCTTTCCATCAAAAGTTTAACTTCAATAGAGATAGGGATGTACCAGACCCACGCTCGTTTGAAATGATTTGTTCTACGGTCATGGGAAATGTGCACACCTAGAATGTAGAGATATCATTACGATAATGAATTTATACGCAGTCGAATACCCAGTAAATTCTACAATGGCATAGTGTCTATTTTAATCCTTCCAATATTTTCAAAGGGAGTAGTTTGTACTTTTCTACATAAGAATATCCCTTTAGAAATCATCTCCCTTGTACGTTCAATAACCATCATTTAATGTAAAAACCAGTCCCATTTCACCTACTTTACATACAATTAATTAAGAGAAATATCTTAGCTTGTGGTGATAAAAGAGTGGGGGCATGTTCCTCCGATTGAGAAACGGATAAATGCTGAAATTTTTGCTGGATATTGAAAGGCCTCGATGCAAATGATTGAAATAGTCAATGTGACTGCTAGCCAAATGACAGACAATCAACGGGAGTAGATGAAGGTGATAAGATTTAAAAATATTCATCTACTCTGAAAGTGACAAGAATGATTAGGGGAAGTGTACCAATTATTAATCATGTTCTAATAGCTGTTTACTTCATGTTTATCTGTCTCTTTAATAACTGTTTATATTTCAGTCATTACATTGTTTTAATTATGTCAATAAATATTTGCATCTTATATCTATATATGTTCAGTACTATATGTGTAGTTAACCAAAAAAATAAAAAATAAAAAATATCTATTGGTACATCTATTTTCAACACAAGATAAGTTGCACAAAATAAAGTCATTTTTGCATTAATATAGTACTTAAATGTTTACAATTACCACTCTATGCAAGTGGCTCAAAACTTCAAATACATTGTATTTACATGTAGATATGAATAGTTGATGGTGCATAATATGACATAATATAAAACATTTATCAGCTTTATGGGTTATCAATTGCACTTTCACCCACACTTCCTATCACATCTCCATGCATTAACTCCATCTACTTTCGGCACCTACACACATAGTTAATGGTGTAAGGCTCCCCAATAAACCAAATAATATATTTTAATTCATATATACACATAGTTAATGGTGTAAAGCTCCACAATAAATCAAATAACATATTTTAAATCATATATATGACTGAATTTATGCAAGCCACCGTAGATGTTAATTAAACCAAATATTTTAATTTAGAGATTACGAAGGCAACCTCTACAAAGGGAGCATATTCAGGTTTGTACACCCAAAATAACTAAATTCGTGTTTTTATTTATCAATATACTATTTTATATTTATGTACTCAGTGTTTACATTATTTTGAGGCATACAAATTATTATGTTTTCAGTCAAATGTTCAAAATAAAGAGTCCAAATTTATTAAAACCAAAATTATCCATTATTTAATCATATCATAGGTACATTTTTATCACCTGCATACATCATACATCAAAGATAATAATAACAACATTATCCTTAGTAAAACTTTCTAACTACATACATCAAATATGATTACAATAGCATTATCGAATTTTTAATAATATCTCAATTATATCCTTATCTCCTACATCTTATCATTACTGTTAAGGTTTCCAACTTGCATACATCAAATTTACATTCCTACTTCTAGTTTGTTGTATTTTATCATCATTTATCTATATGGCATAAAGGGTTTCATTGCAATGATTTATTTGATTTCATGCTATGAAATCATTAAATAGAATGTGAATGGGTATACAATTTTTTTCCCAATTTATTGAGCGGTTTTAGGATTACACATCATGCAAACTCTCTTGATTCGAGGAAATCTCTACCTATCCTTTCCCCTTACATTTCAAGCACACAATGATATGGGTTAATGTGTTTTCTTCCACTTATTTGGGTTGAGGTTTTCTTTGTTTTAGTAATTATAATTTGTAGACAATGATATATTCTTATCAAGTTAATTATAAGATTAATTATATATAATCATATATATAGCTATATATGTGCATACATATATGCATACAATATATATGTATGTACATATATACCTATATACATACATGTATATAATTAATCTAATACTAATTAATCTCATAATTAATGTATAGTATTACTCAATTCATCTATGTTTCAGTCATATATATAAAAAACCATGCTATCTACTAGGCCAAATTTCCAAAGTCAAGTCAAAGACTTTACTTGAGGTTCACGTTTGATGCCTTTTGTTTAATTTCAAGAATTCCTCGCATGCCTACTAATAAGAGTCCAATGTACATACATATATTCATCTAAAAAAATATGTATTCGTAAGAACATAATATTTATGAACACAATATAACAAAAATAATAAACATATCACAATGCATTGAGAGAAAAATGTCTGAATATAGTTTAGAGTGTTAACAAACACAATTTTTTTGATATGTTGATAATCCACATACTTGGTTCAGCTCTCAATGCTCTCACTTTCCTGCAAAAAAAATGTAATAAATGGGGGTAGTAACATTCCAACATCAAATCATCCTTACAATATTGTATGCACAACAATAATATTTTTGATTGGAGCATTATAATCCAATTTTTTTTTTATCATTTACAACATTTCACATCATGCATACGATCCTTACATACATACATATATACATATTTTGTTATGAACAAGAGAACATTAAAATTGTGTTTGGATCCTCACATACATTCATACATACATATGTATATAAATATGTACATATGCATATCCACATACATACATTTTAATGACCCCACAAAGGAACCTCAGAGGGCAACACTAAACTAGGGACCAAATTAATGGAGCAATTTTTTTTTCTATTTAAAACCAATAACTATAGAATGCATAACATAATATGATAATCTAGTCCTAGGTCCTCTAAGGTTCCTCAACTACGCTACTCACAAAACTAACAATCAAGATCACTAGAAACATTTCATCAATGATAAAAAGACACATGATCGATCTACATGTAAGTTTCATTTTAAAGTACCAATTAAATAATCAAGCTATATTACTCACTTCCAAAATGTGACAACTGA
Source organism: Sequoiadendron giganteum (assembly GCA_007115665.2). NCBI lineage: Eukaryota > Viridiplantae > Streptophyta > Pinopsida > Cupressales > Cupressaceae > Sequoiadendron > Sequoiadendron giganteum. The sequence goes on along the minus strand of CM021101.1, from coordinate 124,859,640 downwards.
TAATCAACATTAAAATGTCATTTTCTAGCTAACTATCATATGAATGATACATTACTTTATAATACTCCTTACAAGAAGAAATCATCAATAATTGCTACATCTTACAATAATTTCAGCATTGATTCCTCAAGTACATGTGGGAAGATTACACCAGATTACGTTAAGTGATACAATGGAAATACAATCAAAATATAAATACATAATAGGATGTCTTCTCAACTAGAAAAGGAACTGGAGTCCACAACACATTGATCAATCTCCATGTGCACGAACATGCAACAAGAATAACCAATGAAGGAAAAGCACCGACCTCCCGACCATGTGGAACCTTGAGGTCCACCCCCTGTGCTAGGAGATAACACATGATCCCACATCTAATAGACAATCAAGAAAGCAACATGCTAACATAAGCAAGGGGTTATACATGACACCATAACAACACTGCTAACAACACCAATATTCTCAACACCTACATCACTTCCAGAGGCACACACACAACAAAAAGAAGAAATACAACTAGGGAGTGCTAGACTGCAATATGGGGAGTGTCATCACATGGTCCTAGCATGGGTTGTCTTGGTAGTCTCTAAGTAGACCTCAACCCCCATCTATGTTTGTCCTGGTAAACCTTTCACTAAGTACCAACCCCATATGGTGACACATGAAGAATCAACATTCCTTTCATGAGGACAAGGAAGTTGATCTTGCCAACCAGGCCTTTTCAACCCATCCTTAGCCTAAATGAGCACTACAGGAAATGGGTGAGGCATCCATTATCTTTTTTAATGTGAATTATACCCATCCCCCTAATACATTATTAAGGTTTTGATTGGATTAAGAAACCCTCCAATGAGTTGCCCTAGACACCACTTTGGGTTTAGGCCCCCATTGAGAGCCACTCCCACTGCTTGCAATTAGAAAACCCTACATAGAGCAAGACATCGTTGAACTTGTACACTTATCATAATCTCATGAATCGATATGTAGACAGGAGGCAACACCCTTAGGGGTTGTGTTCGCACATTGTACATGACTAACAACATATCCAAACCATTTCCAAGGTTAAACAACTATAAGGACCATTCATACCAATATACCCCCTCTTAGGTCTCTGGAAACCAACATACTAAGCACATTTCCCAATGGAACTGAACCTTAAACCTACTCTACATAGATGACATCCACCATAACAATTACATAATCACTTAACCAATGTTAAGACAAACTATTTAATACCACAATTAATCCTAGCATTATAACCATGAAAATAATCCCTTAAACAAGACATTATTTAAATTCTCTTATCATTCATTTTAAATTAACCATTTAGTTCAATCAAAAGATTATTTACTAAACATAATTATATTTAAAAATAACTATATCATTAGTAAACAAGCATCTATATTGAACTAGTTAATATGAAACCCTAATTATACTTTTTATATACTACTATAATGACAATATCCTAATTAACTATTTCACATAGAAATTCTATTAAATAATTATAAAAATAATTAGCATTCATTTACTAATTAGTTAACTAAGAGTAATCTAAATAACTTTATCATTTTAACCTTCAGTAAACAAGACTATGTACATGTAAATTTATTTATCTAATTTAAGGAACCCTAACTCTCAATTATCCATATGTATGAAATAAATCAATTTAACTTAAATAAATACTCAATTCTTTTACCTATAAAATTTTAAATATTAATTTTAATAATAACTATCCAATTAAAATATTTTATTAAATGATATTTTTATCTTTTTCTAAATTGCAACAAGTTGTTTTCGAGTGATATTTTTAACAAAGAGTTTTGATTTAGCTTACTATGAACTTATAGGTTGGTTATGGTATGATTTTCGGTATTCATCAAAGCATAAAGGTAGGGGAACATTTTTTAGATATTATAGTTTTATAAGTTCTGGAGATATATATGCAAAATGTGAAATCACAGACAAGGCACACAAACTATTTTGATAGAAGTATCAAAGACAAAATGCCTAATGTGAACGCACAAACCAGCCACATGAACTATTTGTTAGGATGCCACAAAAATTTGGACGCACAAATAGGCATATGAACTATTGACAGAACTGCCTCAAAAAGATCTCATCTCATGGAACGAAATGATAGTAGGAAGCGATAAAATTTTATTTTTTGAAAAGGCTTAAGAAGCTTTCAAAAAATATAACTGGCAGGTGTAAATAGGTATCATTTCATGGAATGCAACGATTGCAGGATATGCATCAAAAATTAAAATATAAGCATGGAGAATAGGGAAACAGTAAATATTCTATTGATATAAATGTGAGTGCACAAATTCAAGAAAAATCCCAGTCAAACACCCTCAAAATGTTGCAAACAACATTATTGCTCCTAGAAATCTGAAAACCCATGAAATCAAATGCAGTAAATATCAGAAGAGACATCATAAAAGATTCATATCAGCACTCAGAGGCGTACCTTTTTATCATCCTCTGTGGAGAGCTCTCGCTCAAAAGCCCCAGTAGATGCAGGACAGTAATAATCCAACGCACACCAGACAAGAAAATGTCAAAGGAAACTTAAGAAAAGCCTTAGTACCCTCGTTTTGCATAATCAACAACCCCAAAAAAATTACAGACCATTCTGCCAAAAACATTTACAGGAACAAGAAAATGTCCATTGTATGGGAATTCCAAAACTATCACAATTGACTATTACATAGATTAAAGTTAATTTTTAATTTATTAAATCAATAGTCAATTAAAAGTATTTCATTTCAAAATTATAATTTGAGTAAATATAATTGATACCCAATTTCATACAAATGGGTAAAACCATTTACTCAACATTTGCATACACATTATAATTAATTAAGTAATTCCAACCTTATAACATTTTATTTATTTATCCTATTATTATTATTATTTATTAAATATAGCATTATATTGTGAATTTATTTTATTATTAACTATGATTTTATATATATATTTAACAAAGATATACCCATTTTACTTAACAATTAATTTCAATGCATAAAATAACCCAAGGCATTTTATCAGACAATTTAAATTAGATACAACCAAATGTCAAATAATTACTTGACCACTATCTAGGGTCGAAATGAAAAACCTCAAGAAAAACTAACTAACCACTGACAATGCTGTCTACAATACTGATAAAACTGATAGGGTGTCGAAATGGATATTCATCCTCTTCGAGGATGATTGCTAGGGTAGGGGGGGAAGTGTTATCTTTAATCAAATGATCCATTGGGTTCAAGGCATGTTCAGACCCGCTAATTCAGGTGGAGTCGATGCCTGGTACCTACAACTTGCATCATAGAAGATGGTTGTGCATATACATATACATATAAAAAAACACACTATGAAAGAAACGTCAGAGGGTGCTCATAAGTGATTGATGTGACACCATCCCTTCCACTCAATCACATTAGTAAGATCAACACCTAATAATTGAATCAACTCATATTACAATAAACTACATAGTAGTTAGAGTAAGATCAATCACATAATAATCACATAACAATCATGATAAGATAATCACATAATAGTCATGATAGGGTTAGTCCTCATAATCAAATCAAATCTCCATAGTCACCTAAATAAAAACATATAATAACCATAAGATGTGCATAAAACCTCAAGTAAAATAAGTGTCATCAATGGCATCATTATAACAATGAATTTAACATCATATAATGTATCATAATGTCTCAGCATAAAATAGATCAACGGTCAGTCTATCTGGAAAATAGTATGAGAGACACTACATCCTCCCCTTGTAGCATCAGGCTTACTCCTAGAAGCCTGCAAACAAGAAAGGGTACAACTCCTACATCAGAGATGCATCCTCCCATGTGGCCGAAGACTCATCATTAGGATACCACTAGATCCTCACCTGCTCAACATCTCGACCCCTGAGAGTGAGTCTCTTGTGTTGCAGAATGTCCACAGACTCTAGAGCTAGCTGCCCATCCTCTACCTACAAGGTATTCCCGTCAAGTACATGAGATATATCTGGATAGTATAGCTTGAGAACAGAAGCATGAAATACGTCATGGATACACAATAGACTGGGTGGAAAATCAAGATGATACGCAATAGGGATGATCCTCTCCAAAGTATTGAATGACCCTACAAAAAAAGGTGTGAGCTTAGAGCCTTTTCCATAGTGGATCAGACTCTTTAATGGATGCACCCACAAGAACACCTGCACCAACAAAAAACTGGTGTTCAACTCTATGAGAATCTACATACTTCTTCTATCTGGCTTGTGCTACCACCAAATGATATCTAATACAAAAAACCTATTGTTCCATATCTTGGAACATCTCTGGTCCTAGGAGGACTCTATTCTCAAGATGATCCCAACTCAGTAGGGTCTTACAAGGACGACCATACAAGGCCTAAAAAGGGGGTGTGTCGATAGAACTTTGGTACCCATTGTTATACGCAAAATCAACCAAGTACAAATAATCCTCCTAGCAAGTCTACTTAACCATGACATACATTCTGAGAATATCCTCAAGGACCTGATTGGCCCTCTTGGTCTGCCCCTCTATCTCAGAGTAGTAGGCTGAATTGAAGTGCAACTAAGTCCCCAACGCATGCTGCAAAGACGTCCAAAGTGTTAAAGTGAATACCAAATCTCTATTAAAGATGATTCTACATGGAATCCAATGCAATCTTACTATATCCTACATAAAAATCTTGGCCACTAAAGAAGCATTATATGAAGATCGAATAAGAGAGAAGTGTGCCACCTTAGTCAGCCTATCCATGGTGACCATGATGATGTCACGATGATGAGAAGATATTGGCAAACCTACTATAAAATCCACTAAAATAATATCTCATTTCCTTTCAGGGACAAGATGCAGTTGAAGACGACCTGTGCAGTGTTGATGCTCTACCTTAACCCTCTGGAACTCCAAATGCCTTGAGATAAAATTTGTAATGTCCCTCTTCATCTCAAACCAAAAATACAACTGATGAAGGTCTACGTGCATCTTCTTGACACCCACATGAGCTGAGTAGGGTGTCTGATGCACCTCTGAAGGAGGAACATAGATGTGACCTAAGTGTCACAAGAGAATAACCTACATATTTTCCCTCTAAGGCTCTACCTGATTTAACCTCTAACTTGACCTCCTATTACCAGCTGTTTGTGGGAACCACTACAAGGATCTAACCCCTCAAATCTACTCAAAGAGTAATTTTTGAAAGCTCATGCCTCCACCGACTAAGAGAATATTCCACAACATTCTCCTTACCCTAGATGTACTTTACCTTAAAGTCGTACTCACACAAAAACTCCATCCGTCACCTCTTCTTAGCATTCAAGTTTGGCTATGTGAATATATACTATAAACTACGATGATTGCTATGCAACTCAAATTGATGCCCTAACAGAAAATGTATCCATCTCACTAGGGCATGAACGATGGTGACTAACTCCAAGTCATGTGTAGGATATTTCAACTCATGATCCTTGATTTTGTGAGACTCATAGGCTATCACATGACCATCCTGCATCAATACTACTCCTAGACCCTCCAAAGATGCATTAGTACACACCACAAAATCTCTTGTAGGATAAGAAATTTCCAAAATGGGTGCACTAGTCAACCTCTCTTTGAGACTCAAAAAGGCTACCTGACACTGTTATGACTAGATGAACTTCTTCCCTTTCCTTTGAAGGGAAGTGATAGGGTGATGTATCCTCAAAAATCCCTACACAAACCATGGATAATATCCTGCTAAGCCCATAAAGCTATGAACCTATGAAATATTAGTGGGCTCGGGGCAATCCATGATGGCTTGGATCTTTGAAGGATCCACAGTAATACTCTCTCCTGGAATGACATCCCCCAAGTATCTCACCTCTATCTGAAATAATTCACACTTTTCCAAATTTGCATATAGTTGATTCTCCCTTAGACACTATAATACTTGTCGCAAGTGCTCCTTGTGCTCCTCCATAGTCCTAGAATAAATCAGAATTTCATCCAAGAACACAAGGAAAAAATATGTCAAGATAGGTGTAGAATACTCCATTCATCAAGCTCATAAATATAGACAGTGCATTCATCAACCCGAATGGCACCACAATGAACTCATAGTGCCCATAGCAAGTGCAAAATGTAGTCTTATGAATATCCTCCTCATAAATATACAATTGATGATACCCCAAATTTAGGTCAATCTTTAAGAACACTTTAAGTCCCTTAATCGGATCAAAGAGCTCATCAATCCTCGACAAGGGATATTTGTTCTTCATAGTCACCTTATTCAGCTACCAATAGTCAATACACAATCAAAGGGATCCATCATTTTTCTTCACAAAAATGACAAGTGCTCCCCTAGGAGAGACACTAGGTCAAATGAACCCCTTATCCAACAACTCCTCCAATGGAAAATAAATCTCCTTAAGCTCTTGATTAGTCATTTGATATGGAGCTTGAGAAATAGGTGTTTCCTTAGGAACAAGATCTATCCTAAAATTGATGTCGTGCTTAGGTTCCATCCCCAGAATCTCACTCTGGAAGGTATCTGCAAACTCCCTAAGAATAGGATGATCATCGAGGGACACCTGTTGACTCTCCCCTAGCTCCAAATCATTAAAAATCACAACAAATAATTGGCAACCTTGACGCATACATCTCTTTAACTGCATAGAAAAAATCATATACAAAGAGATGGGTCTCTGAATGCCAACTACCTCTACCACTCTGCCTGAATAATCCAAACAGTGCACTGATTTGCATCGAAAATATATAACTACTAATAAGCATCCAACTAATCCATACCCAGCACTATGTCATAAGATCCTAATGGTATGATGCAAAGATCCACAGTGGTAAAGAGAATACCAATCCTCAATCCACATCCATACACAAGGGATTCTATTGCTACTCTAGCTCATGAGGCTAATTCGAACTACCACCTAACAGCTTGCTTTGCTTCTACTAGCCTACATCACTCCAGTAAAGAAGGGGAAATGAATGAACCAAAAGCACTAGAGTAAAAAAGACAAAAATACCAACACCATGTGCAACACACTTGTGGTCTCTATAATTGTGCCCTGATGCTCTACCTTGCCATTATCAATCATTGCAAACAATCTATGAGAATTGCCTGCATCACCCACTATCGGCTTTGAGGCTACCAACCTCTGATTGAATCCTTATGCACTCTTCTCAAGACACTACCTAGCTATATGACCCTATTGGATGCAAGAAAAACATCATGTACCTTTGCCATACCCCCTATTTCCTAAAGGTATACTGGACTACTGGAAGCTACCTCTACTAGCTATAGAATGTGTACTCTGAGCTGGTTGACTAGGATGATAATGCTTGGCTCGTTTCCATTTATGGTCTTTCGCAGACTAGGAACCACTACCTCATTAAAACTAAAAGATCTTAGGTTTCGACTAGGAATGTTGTTGCTACTACTGTTGTCCACCCTTAGTGGGTGCATGGTGGCTCCTAAAGGAAATCACTGCTTGAGATTGACAACTTTTGGACTTGAAGACTACTGAAAGTGCACTACCAATCTACACACCTATCTGACCTCCTAGTGCCATGGCTAGGTTATCCTCTACCAATCAAGCCTTCTCTACTACCACCTCCATGGTCTTTAGTTTAAAGACATGGACTCCTCCACTGATGTGAGGATTCAAGCATTTAATGAAGTGTTGAACCAACATGGCCTCATCATCTCCGATACCAACATATTTCTTGAGTTCAAAGAATCTATTCTCATACTGCTCCACATTCATAGCCATCTGCCTCAACTCATGAAACTCATCAACGCGATGTTGCCTCTAGTGATCTGACAAAAAACAAACTCTGAACTTCTCTAGAAACATCTCCCAAGAACTGAACCAATATTCAAATGAAATTTTTATTCCTCCAACCACCACCATGTAGAAGAAAATCCCCTAAGGTGCATGATGACACATCTCACCTTGGTGCTACAACCATACATGTGTATCGCAAAAAACCTATCCAAATCTATCAACCAAGTCTTTGCCTCCAAGCCACCACTAGAACCATCAAAGTTAGGTGGGTGTGACCTCAAGAGATCCCTCATATGACCTGCTAAAATGGTCTCCTACTCTTGGATGATATCTCCCTCCTAGTAGACCTCTCTCTCTATCCCTGTGGAAAGAGCGTTGGGGTTGCCCCTGCTGATTACCCTCCTACCCAAGGCCTAAGTGGGAAAGAATCTCCTCATGATGAAGATGTAATTGAGCTCCTCTTGGCTCTAGTTGACCATGATTATGACCCTCGCTTCCCTGACCATTTTGAGAGCCTTGTCATTCCTCACAATCACCCTCATGGGAACCCTGAAAATGTATGTCATGGCAATTAGCCCTATGGCCACCCCCTCGACCTCTAGGAATCTTCCTACATAACCACCACCCAAGGAAAAGTCTAAATTTGTTAGGCAAGGATGGAACAAAGGGAAAAAAAGAATCTCAAGAGTCCAAGCAACTAGGATAACATAATCGGCTCATATGAAACCAGAGTACCCAGTGTTAAAAGTTAGGCTATGATACTAGGTGTAACATCGCTGCCAAGGAACCTGAGAGGAAAACATTAAACTAGGCCAAATTAATGGAGCATTTTTTTTTCTTTAAAACCAATAACTATAAAATGCATAGCATAACATGATAATCTAGTCCTAGGTCCTCTAAGGATCCTTGACTGCACTACTCATAAAACTAACAATCAAGATCACTAAAAGAATTTCATCAACGATAAAAAGACACATGATCGATCTACATGTAAGGTTCATTTTAAAGTACCAATTAAATAATCCTATATTACTCACTTCCAAATTGTGACAACTAATAATCAATATTAAAATATCATTTTCTAGGTAACTATCATATGAATGATACATTACTTTACATTACTCTTTACAAGAAGAAATCATCAATAATCGCTACATCTTACAATAATTTCAACATTGGTTCCTCAAGTACATGTGAGAAGATTACATTAGATTACATTAAGTGATACAATGGAAATACAATCAAATATACAAACACATAATATGATGTCTTCTCAACTGGAACAAGAACTGGAGTCCACAACACATTGATCAATCTCCACACACACGAACATGTAGCAAGAATACCCAATGGAGGAAAAGCACCAACCTCCAAACCATGTGGAGCCTTGAGGTCCACCCCCCGTGCTAGGAGATAACACAAGATCCCACATCTAATAGACAATCAAGAAAGCAATAGGCTAACATAAGGAAAGGGTTATACATGACACCATAGCAACACTACTAAAAACACCAAAATTGTCAACACCTACATAACTTCCAGAAGCACACACACAGCATAAAGAGGAAATACAAATAGGGAGTGCTAGACTATAATAGGGAAGATTGTCATCACATGGTCCTAGCATGGGTTGTCTTGTCAATCTCTCACTAGACCTCGACCCCCATCTATGGTTGTCCTGGTAAAACTCTCACTAGGTCCCGACCCCATATCGTGACACATGCAGAATAAAAATTCCTTTTGTGAGGACAAGAAAGTTGATCTTACCAACCAGACCTTCTCAACCCATCCTTAGCCTAAACAAGCATTACAATAAATGGGTGAGGCATCCATTATCTTGTATATTGTGAATTCTACCCATCCCCCTAATACATTGTTAAGGTTGTCACTGGATTAAGAAACCATCCAATGGGTTTTCCTAGACACCACTTTGGGTTCTGACCTCCATTGAGAGCCACTCCCCCTACTTGCAACTAGAGAAGCCTACACAAAGCAAGACATTGTCCAACATGTACACCTATCATAATCTCATGGATCCATACATAGACAGGAGGAAACACCCTTAGGGGCTGTGTTTGCACATTGTACATGACTAACAACATAGCCAAACCACTTCCAAGGTTAAACAACCCTAAGGACCATTCATACCAATATACCCCCTCCTAGGCCTTTGGAAACCAACATACTAAGCACATTTCTCAATGACACATAACCTTAAACATACTCTGCACAAATGGAATCCACCAGAACAATTACATAATCACTTAACCAATTTCAGGACACACTGTTTAATACCAAAATTAATCCTAGCATTATAACCATGAAAATATTACCTTAAACAAGATATTATTTCAATTCTCTTATCATTCATTTTAACCTAACCATTTAGTTTAATTAAAAGATTAATTACTACACATAATTATATTTAAAAATAACTATATCATTAGTAAACAATCATCTCTATTGAACTATTTAATATGAAACCCTAATTAAAACTTTAATATACTAATATAATGACAATATCCTAATTAATTATTTCACATAGAAATTCTATTAAATAATTATAAAAAATAATTAACTTTCATTTACTAATTTGTTAACTAGAGTAATCTAAATAACTTTATCATTTTAACCTTTAGTAAACAAGGCTATGTACATGTAAAATTATTTATCTAATTTAACGAAACCTAACTCTCAATAATCTATATGTATGAAATAAATCAATTTTCCTTAATTAAATACTTAATTCTTTTACCTATAATAATTGAAATATTCATTTTAATAATAACTATCAAATTAAAATCTTTTAGTAAATGATATTTTTATATTTTTTAAATTGTAACAAGTTGTTTTCTAGTGACATTTTTAACAAAGAGTTCCGATTTAGCTTATTGTGAACTTATAGGTTGGTTTTGGTATGATTTTGGATATTCATCAAAGCATAAAGGTAGTCGATTTTTTGTCAGATATTATAGTTAGCCGATAGGCTATTTTAGGTGGGGAACACCACCGGAATTGTCAGACGCTGTGAAAGGTTGGGAGTTTTCACCGGGAGACCCCGTCAGTAGGTATGGGCATTTCTCGGACGCTCCATCAGCAGTACGGCGCGGCGGCCGCTTGCGCCGTTCTACATCCTTCCTGTCATCTTCCTTCGCTGAGGTAGTATATTTCAAGCAGCTTTAAAATGGCAAGAACCTTTGATGATTTTGTGCGGCATAATTTTCACAGCAAATTGCTTTCTCATGTGGCTCAGCCTCTATTTTAAAAACTGTAAGTAAATCCTTCCGCCTTTATGCTTTTGCAGCGTTGTCCATGAAGGTTTCTATCATTTCTTTTGCATATCGCTTTCTACTGTCTTTCAATCTGATTAGGCGTCATGCATAAACTTCCTTTCTTTTGTGTATATGAGTTGGGCTTTAAGTATAGATTAGTCGTCGCTACTAGTTAAGTTCTAGAGATGTGTTATACACTGCGAGATTCCCAATTTTAAATTTATGGTTTTCTGTGTACATTTAAATCTTTTGTACAGCTATAGGGTACATGAAATTGGACTCAGATGTGTTCCTTTTCACATTCGACTCATTTTTAGTCATTGAATTCAGATTATATTAAAATATGGACTACCTTTTAGTTAACAATGGTGCTCTGAGTTTTATTTTACAGTTTATTGTCTTCCCTTGTTTGCTTCTTTGAATTATTCATAGCTAATTCATTGTGAAAAAAGAAGAAACCACAACAGTTGTGTTCTTAGCCTATAAAATTTTGGATTCTATAGCCATTATTATTATTATGATTGGAATTTTACTACTAATGAAAATCTGAATGCCTCAACCATCCGTTGAATAATGAATTCTCATGTAGGGTTTTGTTTGATAGTCGTAATGCTTAATGCAGCAGCACACATTTGCTTTATCATCTATCACTATCACTTTTAAATAATTTCTACCACAGCTACTCTGTCACTTGTAAATAATTTCTACCACTTGGGGTTTCTCTCTGTTAAAAACCATAATTTGATTCTTCTATCATGTCTCTTGGGGATCTAAATTTGGGGAACTGCTTTGGAAGCCTCTAATATTTTGACTGCTTGAGCTCACCACATTAGACATAGCTTTTGTTCTTGAATTCCATAGTTCTTGCTTTTATTTGAAACACTAGGAGTAAACTCGGGCCAGAATAAGCCCTAGCTTAAATTCGTGAAATTCAGTAAAGTACTTTCAAGGGCAAGAAAATTTGAAACCATTGCAAAATGAATTGAAGTCTTTGTTTATGAGAATTAAACTGCCAACAAAACAATTGAAGAGAATGATAACTGATAAAAGTTTATTGAAGTTAACTCAATTTTGCATATCTCCATACTATAATTAAAGCTTCAATTCTTGTATATTGTAAGGATTTGTAAAGAGATGAAATTTCCTGAAATTAGCTTCAATTTGTAGATTTCAAAATTGTAAATATAATGCAGGGCAAGAAAATTGAAGAAAATAACTAAATATTGATGGAATTCATAGCTTTAATTTTTTAGCTTTTAAGAGTTTTTCCATTTCCATCTGAGACACTGAGTGCCAAATTAGGCAAAAAAAAACCTCAGCTTGACTTTATACATTTCAATAGTGTATCTAAAATTGCCAAGCAAGAAGATTGGAAACTATTGTATACATTTCAATAGTGTATATAAAATTGCCAAGCAAGAAGATTGGAAACTATTGTATTTAGATAGCTTCTATATATTAGCATAAATCTCTACTGTAAAGACTAAAGAGAAGTGATGGGCAAGAAGATTCAAATATAGCATAAAAAAAGAAAGTTTCTGATTATTAATAGCATACGTTTTTGAAAATTAGTTTGTATTTATGTATCTCAATGCTGGAAATAGAATTGTAGAGCAAGAAAATTGAAGAAAAAGCTACATAATTCTTTGAGAACATTTTGGAAATAAGAATTGTTACTTTCATCATGCAAGTGTCCTATTTATCTTTATTTAGGACTATTTAATAACATTAATTCTTAAATTTTAAAATTCTGGTATTCTCAAATTTACTCTAAGCTGAGAATTGAACCATTTGTAACATTATCAAAACTTAAATTTCAGAGTTATGTGATTTTCATTTAAACTTTAAACTCTAAGCTAAAAATTGGATCAGAAAAAATTCAAACTTAGATTTGTGAAATTGAATAGTGTAATAAGAATGTAGGGAAAGAAGATTGGAAATTTCTGTTACAAAATAAAAAATAAATATTATAAAGTTGCAACACTCATTTTTGAAGATGTTGATCTAGCCAAGAGGCATTCAGTTTTGTGCAAAATGTATTTTTAAGTTGTATGTATCAGATCTGATAAATGATTAAAAAATATTGCGGGAGTAGTTTGGGTATTCAATTTTAAATTGCTTTCCAGCTAATGTTGTGTTAAAATTCTGATGGTTTTTATGCAATGATGAATCTAATAAATAATGTTTTATCTTTTATTACTAATTAGTATGATATGATTATGCAAGCTGCACAAGATGGTTATGTATATCAGAATTTTCTCTAGTTTTAATTTTCTGTAGATTGCATTTAGCTGTTATATAATTTGTTGGGCAAATTATAAATATCATAGTGCATTGGTTTCAAATCAACATCAAATTTTGTTTCTAATAAACTCTTTCACTTCGAATAGAACAGATAAAACAAGGACACTCAAATATTTGGTAGTATGACATTTATAAGTAGAAAGAGATGGAAGAATGACTGTTTTTTCTCTGGTGTCTTCTTTTTCCTTTCTACTTTATTCTATACCTTATTCTAGCATCTGCACTAAAGCTCTTTAACCCTTGCATCCTCTTTAAAGAATTTCCCTCCCTTTTCCTAAGAAAGTTTCTGATTATTAATAGCATACGTTTTTGAAAATTAGTTTGTATTTATGTATCTCAATGCTGTAAATAGAATTGTAGAGCAAGAAAATTGAAGAAAATGCTACATAATGTTTTGAGAACTTTTTGGAAATAAGAATTGTTACTTTCATCATGCAAGTGCCCTGTTTATCTTTATTTAGGACTATTTAATAACATTACTTCTTAGATTTTAAAATTCTGGCATTCTCAAATTTACTCTAAGCTGAGAATTGAACCATTTGTAACATTATCAACACTTAAATTTTAGAGTTATGTGATTTTCATTTAAACTTTAAACTCTAAGCTGGAAATTGGATCAGAAAAGATTCAAACTTAGATTTGTGAAATTTAATAGTGTAATAAGAACGCAGGGCAAGAAGATTGGAAATTTCTGCTATAAAATAAAAAATAAATATTATAAAGCTGCAACACTCATTTATGAAGATGTTGATCTAGCCAAGAGGCATTCAGTTTTGTGCAAAATGTATTTTTAAGTTGTATGTATCAAATTTGATAAATGATAAAAAAGTATTGCGGGAATAGTTTGGGTATTCAATTTTAAATTTCTTTTCAGCTAATGTTGTGTTAAAATTCTGATGGTTTTTATGCAATGATGAATCTAATAAATAATGTTTTATCTTTCATTACTAATTAGTATGATATGATTATGCAAGCTACACAAGATGGTTATGTATATCAGAATTTTCTCTGGTTTTGATTTTTTGTAGATTGCATTTAACTGTTATATAATTTGTTGGGAAAATTATAAAGATCATAGTGCATTGGTTTCAAATCAACATCAAATTTTGTTTCTAATAAACTCTTTCACTTCGAATAGAACAAATGAAACAAGGACACTTAAATATTTGGTGGCATGACATTTATAAGTAGAAAGAGATGGAAGAATGACTGTTTTTTCTCTGGTGTCTTCTTTTTCCTTTCTACTTTACTCTATACCTCATTCTAGCATCTTCACTAAAGCTCTTTAATGTTGGAGTTGAAAAGATACAACACCATAGAAGTCCAAAAGATCTTTGCAAGCAAATAACCTGTTACAAGGAAAAACAAAGAGAAGCAACAAAAGAAATGCTCAAGAATGTGGAGCAATGTATTCACCTGAAAATGTAAAATGAATAATGATACAAAAGATAGTTTTCAACTACATATAGATGAAAACCCTAAAAAAGGAAAACCATAGGCTTGCACAATAATAATTAATAAAGTAATTAATTATTATGTACCTAATGTTAGCTTAAGTGAAAAAGAGTTAAAAGGAAACTTTATGTAATTAAACAAATATTGTTTAATTAATAAAGTAAATTTCTAGTTACTCTAACACCCCTCGTTAAGATAGACATAGGGAGAAGCTAAAACTTAGAAGAAGCTACTGAAAGCAAAAGCAATGGGTCCTGACAACAAGGCCAGATCAGGTACCCAAGTACAATGAAATCTCTATGAAATGGAGAAAAAGAGAAAACCCATTGGGAAAAACTCCTCTCCAAAAAGAGATAGAACAAAATGCTAAAAGAAACATGAAAGAAGGAAGGCCTCATAAAGACCCCCCAAGGACAACTTCCTTCACCCCAAGCATAGAGCGCAACTAAAGATAGTGTGGAGATGCAAAAGGTTTCGTGAAGATGTCTGTAACCTGCTCGACAGTGGGAACATACTCCAAGATGAGAGAACCATCTTGAATCAACTGTCCGATGAAATGCATATAAAGCTTAATGTGCTTCATCCGCTGATGCTCCACCGGGTTGCGCAAAATGTGTATAGCACTCTGATTGTCACACTAAAGAATAGTGGGACTATCAAGAGGAAAACCAAACTCAGTCATCAACTGATGAAGCCATAAAATCTCCTGACTAGCGAGCACAGCAGCTCGGTACTCAGCCTCTGTAGATGATAATGCATGAGTAGTCTGCTTCTTGCACGACCATGTGATAAGACCAGAGCCAAGACAAAAAAAAAAAACTAGAAGTAGACTTCTGATCATTGACATCACCAGCCCAATCTGAGTCATTGTAGCCAAGAATGTGAGGATCCCCTAATGTGTAGTGAATGCCATATGAAGTGGTGCCCTGAATGTACCTCAAAATACGCTTGGCAGCTTGCTAATGACTCTCATGAGGATCATGTGAGAATTGAGAGACAAGACCAACCACAAAGGAAAGATCAGGACAAGTGTGAGTCAGGTACAACAAACTGCCAACCAACTACCTGTAAAGTGTACCGTTTACTAAAGGAATGGGGCAAGTAGTAGTCAAAACAACCCCTGACTGAAAAGGTGTGGGGGTAGGCTTGCAATCAAGCATGCCAAAGTGTTGAAGCATATCAAAAGAATACTTCTGCTGGTAAATGGATATCCCCTTTGAAGACTGAATTACTTGAAGACCAAGGAAATAATGTAGAAGGCCAAGATCTGTCATCTCAAACTGCTCCATCAAGGCTAGCTGAGAATGCTGAATCATGAAGGATGAGCTACCTGTGATGAGAAGATCATCAACATATAGCACAAGAATCAGGATCTCACCCTCAATATGCTGAATATAGACTGTGTGATCAGAATGACAACGAGTGAAACCAGTGTAGAGCAAAAAAGAGTCCATCTTCTCATACCAAGCTCGAAGAAGAATCATGAACAAATCCCTGAGGCTGCTCCATATAGATCTCCTCCTGTAGGTCACCATGTAAGAAGGCACACTTCACATCCATCTGAAAAATGAGCCATCCTCTAGAAGCTGCAAGTGATAATACAAAGCGAATAGAATTCATCTTGGCAACAGGGGCAAATGTCTTGGAGTAATCAATACCCTCAACCTATGAGAAACCCTTTGCAACAAGACGTGCTTTGTACTTATCAATAGAACCATTAGCAACATACTTGGTGTGATACAACCATTGACACCGAACAATCTTTCTGCCCTTAGGAAGAGGACAAAGATCCCATGTATTATTCCTCATCAAAGAAGAATACTACTCCTCCATGGCACTATCCCACTCAGGGTGACCTATCGCCTTTGAAAATCTCTGAGGATCCTCTGAAAGAGCATGAGTCAAAAGACTAGAACCCGTAGTATGAGAACAAGTGCGACGAGTGTTTGGAGGATCACCGGCCATAGATCCTACTGCCTCAATAGTAAAGAAAGCCCATTTGGGTCTCTAAGGTGGAGCAAGGGGAGGTGGGGATGGGGGATCATCAATATCCTCATCAGAATCCTCAAAATAATCCTGAAGAGCTGTAGTGGGTGGAGTAGGTAGTGAAGTGGACACTGGAGATAGGGTATCAACTGGAGGAAGGCACTCATCAAACTAAACATCCCGTCGAAACAGGACCTCTCTAGAATCAGGATCAAACAACCTGTATGCCTTAACATCCTTACAGTAGCTGACAAATATGAGGGGTCGTCTCTTCTGCTCCATAGCTCTCCTCTGAGCATCAAGAATAGAAGCCCATGCCTCACTACCAAATACTCGAAATGATGAAATATCAGGCTTGTCATGAGACCAAGCCTCCTCTGGAGTCATATGTCGAATCGCCTTGTGAGGCATCCAATTTTGAATATAGTTGGCACAATTGACTGCCTCAGCCCAAAAAGACGAATCCATGGACCTGGACTGAATCATACAATTAGCCATCTCCCATAAAGTTCTGTTCTTTCACTCAACGATACCATTCTGCTGAGGGGTGTAGGGAATATAAAATTGATGTTGTAAACCATGCTCAATGCAAAAATCTCAAAAAGCCTGATTCACATACTCCCCCCCATTATATGTATGTATTCGCCAGATAGAAAGACCAGACTGCTTCTCTACAAATGTCTTGACGACATGAAAGGAATCAAATACATCAGACTTGTACTTAAGAAAGTACAACCATGTGCGTCTGGAGAAGTCATCAATGAATGTGAGTACATACTTGGCCCCTAAAAAGGAAGGAGTGGGAAATGACATGAGGTCACTATGAATCAACTCCAAGGGTTCCAAAGCACGAGTGGTACTTCCCTTTGGAAAGGGATCCCTGTGATGCTTGCCAAGCACACAACCATGACAAACACCGTCAGTGCAGGAAATCCATGGAAGACCAAAAACAAGTGAATGTGTACTCATCTGCTGAAGATATCTGTAGTTGACATGGCCCAAATGCTTATGCCAAAGCTGACTTAGTGAATCTGCATGTGCTATAAGAGATGAACCTGTACCCTCAGAAGGCGCAAATCCATCAAATCTGTAAAGACGAGATGCAGTATCAACACTACCAGTAGCCACAACCAAATCAGAATCATGGAGGTCCTGAATAACCACATCATGTGGTGAGAACTCAATTGTCTTACCAGAGCCAGTGTGGCAAATCTGATAAATGGACAAGAAGTTCGTCGAAATGTCAAGAACAACCAAAATATCCTATAGAGTGCCCCCATCCAAAGAGACAGAACCTGAACCCAAGACGAAAAGCTATGAAGAGTCACCCACTGTAATCTGTGAAGTACCACAAGAGGCAAGAGAAGTGACCAACTGCTGAGTGTGAGTCATATGGTGAGAAGCACCAGAGTCTAAAATCCAAGTGGGCCCATTGGTCGATGCGTGTGGAGTGAGAGCATGACCCTTCCCTGTGGTGGAAGAAGAAGACTGAGGTGAGGAGATGTGTTGCTGCTGCATGGCCTCCTCTAAAGCCTCTAATCATTTCCAACACCTAGAAACTGGATGACCTTGCTTGCCACAGAAACTGCAAGTGTCGCCTGATTTCTCCTTAGTCTTGGAGGAAGACTCACCAGACTTCGAAGATTTCCCATGTTTTGGATTAAATGGTGGTTTAGAATCAGACTTAGGAGGTGGTTTGGAGGAATGCTCACTACCTGCAAAATCCTTCTTGGGCCTCGGTTTTTGCTTCTGTTTCCCCTTCAGTGACTGAGCAACCAATGCTTTGCTCTTTGAACCTGAGAGCATATCCATCTGAGAAAGGTGAGACTATTCCCGAGACAATCGCTCACAAAATAAATCAAAGGAAGGCATGGTAAAACTAGCACCCAAACCATCCATGGTGGAGTAGAAGGAGGAAGCAAATATCTGAAATGGACCACGAAGCTTCGAAAGAATCAAGGAAATGCACTCTGTGTCTGTCTTGTTCTTCCCACAACCTTGTAAAATAGTACGGATAGTTTTGAACTGGTTCAAAAAATCCTCAATAGTGGGAAATGAATCAGGTAACAAGGAAGTCAGCTCTGCCTCAATCTGTAATGCACGAAACTCATTAACGGCCCCAAAAAGTGTCTCAAACTTTAGCCACATGGCTCGAGGAGTGAGCAAAGCATCAAGGTGAAACAAAAGACTGTCTGAAACATGCATGCATAACAAACCCATAGCCTCATCCATCTTGTTCCTGTGCTGCATAATCTCAAAAGGACACTGCAACTGAGGCTGAACCTCATCTAAACAAGACCATAACCCTCGTGACCTAAGTAGCCTCATCATACGAGACTTCCAAGTGTGATAGTTATGTGATGTGAGTAGCTCAACTGAAGAGTCTACCATGAAACCTTGCACCTGTACCTGCTTGTGTTTTTTATTATTATGTGATCTTTCAGAATAGACAGAAGATGCAAAAGGGTTTGTATTTTTGAGAGTTTTGGTGTTCTGGTTTTCTGATATAAATGACAGAAAGCAAGAGAAAAAACACCCCCCACAAAAGATAAACCCAAACCCTAGTACAAACTGAGAAGAAGGAAGCAATGCATAAGCAAAAAATACTTCAAGACAAATTCTCATGTACCTGGTGAAAATTATGATAAAATAGATCACATCACTGAATAGAGCATGTTGAGAGCTTTCCAACGCCTATTCAAGTTTGAAAAACGGAGTCTGTTTGCATCTTCTATGACCCCGGAAGTGAAGAAAGAAGACCTCACTTTGACTGGTAAAAAATATCCAGACTGGTAAAAAAAATTAAAAATATTTCTATACCATCAGATTGGTGCCATTCTCAGCTTTCCAATGCATCTTCCTGTTCGAAAAACGGAGCTAGGATGCCCAAGTTATGCCCATTTGACCAAAAATGACATAATAGGGGGTTGGAGAGAAAAAATTAGCCCTCAAGGGCTTAAAATTCGGTGGCCCCAGGGCACATGGTGGATCGGGGGTAGGTGCGCAGAAGGTGGTGGCGTGGGTGGCATGGCTGGTGGCGCGGTGTGGCCGGTGGCTGCGCAGGCGGCGCTCGGGCGGAGTAGACCGGGTGGCGGGCCGGCAGGGGCGCGGTGGCCGCTTGGCCGCGGTGGTGGTAGCCGCTAGTGGCAGTGGCCGGGTGGTGGCCGTAGGGTGGTGCTCTGGTGGCGTGGTGGTTTAACACTGGCCGCGCACAATATAAACCAAAAAATGATTTTTTTTAAATTTTTTTTCGATTTTTGTGCATTTTTTGCTCCGTATGGCCCTAGGGCAAAAAAAATTTTTGCCTTCCAAATTGACTCTAACCAAAATCGACAATTTGACAGTCGATTTAGGGGTTTTTGGGTGCTACGAATCCAATGGCACTGTCCATTTGAGCCCAAAGTGAACCCAAAAAATGGAGTATGCTGAATCCACCCAAAAAAAACTTAGAACCCTAGATTTGCTTCCAATGCAAAATCTCAAAACAAGAACAAGCAGCTGCAAATCTAAAGCTCTGATACCATGTTGGAGTTGAGAAGATACAACACCACAGAAGTCCAAAAGATCTTTGCAAGCAAATAACCTGTTACAAGGAGAAACAAAGAGAAGCAACAAAAGAAATGCTCAAGAATGTGGAGCAATGTATTCACCTGAAAATGTAAAATGAATAATGATACAAAAGATAGTTTTCAACTACATATAGATGAAAACCCTAAAAAAGGAAAACCCTAGGCTTGCACAATAATAATTAATAAAGTAATTAATTATTATGTACCTAATGTTAGCTTAAGTGAAAAAGAGTTAAAAGGAAACTTTACGTAATTAAACAAATATTGTTTAATTAATAAAGTAAATGTCCAATTACTCTAAAATTTAACCCTTGCATCCTCTTTAAATAATTTCCCTCCCTTTGCCTAACATTTCCATGGCCGGCTGATTTCTGTAAGTGGGTATTCATTTTTCCTGTAATTACTGGTTTGGTTACTGTAATTTGTGCTACATCTGCTCAACTTATACAATAGTGTTAGTTATATAGATGTTTGCCTGACATTTATGACAAATTTAATTACAGGCACTACTTTTCAAGCGTTGGCACGTCATATGCTCCAGATAATTTGTGATATTCTTGTTGGAGTTGTTTGTAGGCTGTAAGGTAGTGCACTCACATTGCCATTCACACTTTTGTATGTTTTTTTACTGTATGCTGTAATTCAGTCACTGCATCCTTTGTTTGTAGATTTGATATTTATTTACAATTTGATTGGTAAATTTAGATTATTGCCATGATCCTACATCTTTCAGACTTAATTACCATTCCTTCAAACTTTACTTTTATTCAATGTACAAATACACATATTAATGTAAATATATTGCTTAGTCAGATTCTCCATTTATGTGTCCCTACTCTTACTACTTTCTATATATCGAAAAAGGAAAACATAATGAATTAGTTACCCTCACAATTAGGAAGATAAAATGAATTCTCCCCATTTATTAAAAGAATATGGAAACATTCCACCTATTAACATATGCATGACTCAATATAATTGGTAGGTCTCATAATGCATTAAAAATCGTCTCATTTCATTTTATGGGTTGTGTAGCGACGAATTACTTATTCTTAATGCCTATTCATGCCTTCTCCACATGTTGTTAATAGCCTTATGTAGTTTAAGAGACCTTTTAAAATAACTAAATATATAGTAGAAGTTGATATTTATCCATTTAATAGTACAAATTAACAAATATTAATTTCTTTAATTTTATTTAGCATTTACTTTTGATTCTATTTTGAAACATTATATTTGATAAAAGTTGATATTATTAACTTGTGACTTACTCATTTTCTTAATATAGAGAATCTAAAAACTTTATAAGATGATATATACAAATTAGCGTTTAATATAGATGATTACAATGCTTATATAGTAACTCAATATATTGAAAGAGGGCTTGGAATTTAAACAACTACAAATTATACTCATGTCATAGTAGGAGTAGATCACTATGTACAAAAAAATGGTACTACATGTAATAGGAGGAATATTGTTAGTTATGGTAAAACAATCAAATATTATACTAAAAAAGTGCTATATTCTTATATTAAAAGTATAATAACTAAAAATAATTATTAAAATAACTAAATATATAGTCGAAGTTTATATTTATCAATTTAATAGTACAAATTAACAAACACATATTTATTTAATTTTACTTAACATTTACTTTTGATTCTATTTTGCATCATTATATTTGATATGATATATACAAATTAGCATTTAATATAGATAATTACAATGCTTATATAGTAACTCAATATATTGAAAGAGGCCTTGGAATTTAAACAGCTACAAATTATACTCATGTCATACTAGGAGTACATCACTACTTACAAAAAAATGGTACCACATATAATAGGAGGAATATTGTTTGTTATGGTAAAACAATCAAATATTATACTTAAAAAGTGCTACATTCTTATATTAAAAGTATAATAACTAACTCATATAAACATAGGTCAATAGGTAATGGAAAACGTCCACCCACCTATAGATATTATGACCATCTCTAGCAGCTCCTTTGAGGTGAATGTTACAACACCAAAGCTTGATTTTTCTCCTTTGTCACCATCAGAGTCAACTTTGGTTAATTGGGGTGGGATTTAACAAAGCAATATTGCAGTCTTTGCAGAAAACATTGTGCGAGGCTGTCACGACACTATTGAAGATGCTAAGAAGACATGTGATGATGCATGCCATGTGCAAAACCATGACATTGAATTGGTGCAGCAGGCGATCCAAAAATTTCGTACAACATATATGGTTTTGGATGCATATTGTGATTTCCTCTGAACATTATAATATGATGCACTTTATGGCATAGAGAATTCAACTAGGCTTAAGGAAGATTTCCTAAAGCTCCTTTCAGACATACAATAGATTGTAAATAGCTTGCTCTAAATTGGTACTTGTTTTTTCCAGTGTTGCGGAAAATGGTTTCCCTTTTCAAATGTACTGAAGCCATCATACAAAATGAAAACAACTAAATATAATCATGTAATACCTTCCTTTTGGCTTGCTCGCTAGGATGCAATATATTGTATACTCTACCAAAAAATATGCTATGGTGGAAAAAATGTACAACTCCTCCTTATCTGCTACTTCATCTTTTGGTCCCTTCCATTGTAAAAATTCATCAAAAAATATTATATTTTTCTTTATATTTCTAAATTTGTTTTCCTGTGTGTTGAATTTCCTGTACCTTTCACCTATTATAATCAAAAGTGTATAAATGTACCTTTCAAATACAAAAAAAAACACATACACATGTCATGTACACAATTGCCAAAAATGAGTATAGCCCAAAATTAATTACATATAGAGTACTTGTTTTCCTTTGTTCACTTCCCGCAATGACATGGACATTAATAAATACTATTTGTAATTTAATTGTCCTACTTTGCTATGTCTTGCAAGTGTTTGGTGTTTTTTGATGGAAATATCCTTTTCGTCCCCCACTTTACCCTAAGATTCCTTATATCCAATACACTTTTGCAGGTTTTTTCTGCTTGGACCACACCATGGCAAGCTTATTAACTGCAGATGCAATCAAATTGATGCATGAAGGAAATGTGGCTTTAGAACCCCATGTCCAAGTCATAGAAATCTCGAGTTTTGAAACTAAACATGTGCATACCAAATGATATAGGTTAGACATCTCCGACAATGTGCACAAGCACAAGGCGTCGTTGTCGTCTAGGTACAACGACAACATAGATTCTAGCAAGATCATATCTAGCTCCATAGTACACCTAAAACGTTACAGCTGCCCTCGAACAACTTATACATGATATGATTGTATATCCATTAGTCTTTTACATAAAATAAATGAGCCTTACATTCCACTTACATATTGTTGCTTATACTTACTCTCACAAAAATTATTTAGGTGGATTTTTATTGTCGACCTTGACATTGTTCTCACAACACATGCTATAGTTGGGGACCCAAGTTTCCTATGTCTAGAAGTTCCTGAACAAGTTGATCAATCAACAAAAGAATCCTTTGGTTCACCTTCAACTTCAAATAACCCTTGTCTTCCTAGAAGGTTAGCCCCCAAACATCTACTATTTGGTATCAATCCAAACCAAGGAAAGGACGCCCCATTGGAAATCACCCCTATCAAAAACTTGAACCCGTTCCAACCAAGGTGAATTGTCGAAGGCTGTGTAACTATAAAGAATGAAATACGCACCTACAACACAAAAAAAGGAAGTGGTCACCTCTTTACCTTTGATATTATAGATTGTGAAGGAATAGAGACACATGTGACATGTTTTAATGAAGCAACAACCATCCATTATGAAAATATAACTTCTAGAGCAACATACACATTATCTAGAGGATCGATACGTCCTACTAATAGAGTCTATAACAAGCTTAATAGTGGGCTGAAAATTTTGCTCTAGGCTGATTCAAGGATTACCTTGTGTGCAGATGAACAATCCATCCCGAAAGACCATTACTCATTCACACCACTCAATGAAATTTTAAGCAAAAGAAATGGCTCGAACGTTGATTCCATTGGAATAGTCATTTGTGTACAACCATGCTCCACAATCAGAAGAAGAGATGGGACAGAGGTTGCAAGGCATACTATAATGATAGTGGACATCACCAACACAACTATAGATGTTACTTTATGGGGACCATCAACCGAAAAAGAGGGTTCACAACTCCAAGAGAAGTACCTCCTACATTTATCAATGACTCTCGCTATTAGAAATGGGCATGTCTCTGAATTCAATGGCAAGGTGATTAGCATCTCTTCGACTACAAAAATATGGATAGAACCTGAAATAGAGGAGGCAGAGAAAATTAAAACTTGGTTCAAAGAAAATGATATTGGCATTCAGTATTCGTCTACTAACTTCTGGCGTACTTCTCCACTTCATAGAAGAATGGCAATCAGTGGCATGCAGAAAAAAGCTCTAGATACAACACAACCTCTATAATGCATACTATTAGCAACAACCCGCTTCATAAAAATGGACTCATTTTGCTATCCAGCTTGCCCTTCTCGAGCAAAAAACAAGCCTTGCAAAAAAAGACTATCCCAAATAGATGATGGAAAGTGGTTTTGTGCAATATGCAATGCAATACTTGCCAACTGTGACTATAGGTATATACTCCAAGTCAAGTTGCAGGACCACACAAATATGATATGGGCAGTTGCATTTAATGAAGGGGCTACAAAACTACTGGGCATGCCTATAGACAAACTATACAACCTACAATTTGATCAAACTATTGAGCAAACTATTAAGGAGGTGATTAGAGATGTATTGAACAAGCAATACCTTTTCACAGTTTGTTGTAATGTTGACGTGTACAATGGTGAATAACGTTTGAAATAAACTATTGCCAAGGTTGAACAAGTGGATTACACTGCAGAAAGTAGCTTCTTGGTCAAAACTATCCAGGAAATGTGTCATGAAAAGGTTGCTCCCTCTGTGGAATGCACCGACACACTAGATATGGAAGTTCAGAGCATTGAAAATTCTTAGCTATACTATGAACCCTAAAATACCTTCATGTTCTCTTTACAAGTGTAGTATGTAAATCTCTTCTACAAGAGAAAAATATGTAGATCATGACTTAATCTGGAAAATATGTGCCAAAAACTATCATGTTCTATATAGCTAAATCTACAAATGATTCCTGTAATAATATATATGTATATATATATATATGTTTTTTTTTTGCATCTACATATGCACATTTGACTTCTTCCATCAGCTTGTGTTCCATTGTTATTACTAATTATGCCTAGAATTTACACACTACAAATGATAATTGTGACCCACTAAGGAATACCTTTATATTTACAATTACAATGCATCTTTTTCATCTCCCTGGTTACATTGGTGTTCCTTTATTCCTTGTATAGAAAATGTGCCAAGTACACTGGAATACAATATCGATACCAGTATGTAAATGTGTCTATGCATTTATAGATATGTAGATTGCACTTCATCAAACATTACTAGCTTCATTGGTGTCAAATTTATGCAATATGTACTTGTTTACTGCCTTTACAATGTGTTGTGTTATTAATTTTCCTTAACATTTCCAGACCCACAAATGGAAGAGCCCTCCATAGGAAACAGTGGAGTCGGCCCGCATCAAATAGGGATCAAAAGACAAGTAAGACAAGAAATAAATTGGGTTTACTATGCTCACCATAGAGTAGAGATAGCTACTCGAAGGTGCATAAGAAGATTGCAACAAATTCAAACCACCCCACAAGAAATAGAAGCCCAGAACCAACAACATTGTGAGAGAAGTCAATATTACTATGCTCAACATGAACAAACATCACAATGTCAAGATATGCAAACACAAAATACACGGCACATGGAGCACCATTCAATAACAATGCTCACTTCATAGTAGCAATGAAAAGATTCTGACAAAGAATAGATACCCTTTCCAACCAAAAAACATGCATTGTATGTAAGGAATGTTACCTAGGCATGCTCTTCCATTCATCTGATACTCATGGTACTTGTAAAAGATGCCTTGCCGAGAGAGGCATACCTTGATTCTCTGCACTCAACAACATGGACCTAGGAGAACAACCTGCAGTCTTGAAAAGACTAACCCAAGTGGAAGAAATGCTCATTGCCAGGGTCAACCCAGTGCTACAAGTAACTTGCATTCTTGGAGGCCAATATAAATATAGTGATCACACAATTTTCTTCCCACAAGATATAAATCACATTGCACAGGTTCTTCCATGAAGAATACAAGACTTGGACATGCTCATAGTATGGAGACTCGATACAGAAGGACACCATTACGATTGTTATGTAAGTAGAAGCCATATCAAAAATGCATTGCAATACAAACTCAAATATGACCGATACTATAAAGATGTTACAATAAATTTTGACCACTTGGACCAGTTTCCAGAAGCAAGAACAGACATATCAAATATGCTCCACATAATTGAAACTAACAAAGACATAGTGGTTCTAGGTAATGAAAGTGACTATGATGGAGATGATATTTCAAGTAGCATAGTAAATACATCATCATTTATGGCCAGACTGCCACACATATGTCGTGAATTAGAAATTATTAACATAACATTGGACCTTGAGGATAACACAAACAACATTATTGATTGGCCTGAAATAAACTCATCTCCAATAAATGAATACAATACTGAGGGTTTGTTCGATATGGCATTTCCGACACTATTTCCAAATGGAACTACACTACAAATGCAACCACGAATTAGGGAAGTCCACATGCATGAGTATGCACTCCACTTGATGAGATTTCATGACCAAAGGTTTGGAAGGCATCCATGGTTCCGATATTTCATCTTTAACCTTATGATGTGACATCGTAGCCAGGGTATCATAGCAGTTTTCATTAAACAAAATGCAGAAGAGAACATGCCAGCCACTATTGAAAACCTCATAGCACATCTCAAAAATATCCCTGATACACAATTAGCTGGCGAGCTCATGCACTTTGGATCTTCAATGCAGGGCACAAGACCATACTGGAACAAGTGTCATTGTGAACTAACAAATATGATCAACCAAATTGGATCTCCCACTCTTTTCTTCACATTAAGTGCAGTAGATACAAAGTGGCTAGACCTCCAACATTTGATCTCTAATGACATAGCCTTGGAAATGCAAACAAATAATCAATGCCTAGCTAATGTAATAAACAACCCCCACACAACATCACTATACTTGCATCATCACTTCACAGCCTTTCATGAAGAAGTCCTTGAGAAACTCCTCATTGCAAAAGATTATTGGTATAGATATGAATGGCAGCATCAAGGCACTACACACGTCCATGGATTCCTTTGGCTTGAAAATGCACCAGACATGGATAACCTTGATTGGCAGGACAATGCTAAATTTGAATAGGCAAGAACATACTTTGACAAGTATGTCAGTGCTTGGAATCCTTGCAATGCATCATGTAGAAAAAACACCATTTACTGATCTCTGTTGGGCGATCCTTGCTTGCTAGACATGGCCAAGATGTTTGCAATAGACCCCTCTCATGACTACACAGAGATAATCAATTGAGTCCAAAGGCACACAAAATGCAGAGAGGGAACATGCTTATGTAAGAAGGGGAAAAAGCTGGAGTGTCGATACAAAGCTCCATGGAAAGAAAAATTTATGTCTACCTTATCATGTGACAATAGTGGGAAAAAACAATATGAACCTGCAAGGAATGATGATAGGCTAAACATACACAATCCAACAATGATTTAAATATGGAGGGCCAACATAGATTGCCAACCTGTCATCTTGCGAGCACTTGTACTTAAATACATTTCCAAATATGCATCAAAAGTAGAGAACATCTGAGACTTGTACTAATATGTTAGCAAGAATTTATGCATCCCAAAAAGCAGATGACCCGTCCCTCACAGTGTATCAGAAATTCATGGCAGAGATTGTGGCAGAGCATGATATAGGAGCTCAAGAAACATGTCATATGCTACAAAAATTGCCGCTTGTTGTTTGTAATCAACCTTTTACATCTTTAAATTTAGGTCAGAAGATGTTCCAATGAGTAACACGAAGACCAAATGAAAGACACCTTCAACCTAGCTACCTTCATTTCTACATCAATCACCCTCCATAATTACCTACTCGAGTCAGCATGCTCTTTCTCCTATTCTGCAGGTCGCAAGGGTTGCAAGTGGAAAGAAAGAAAGGTCAAAGCCATTGTCAATGTTTTCCCAAAGTTCTATATCACCCCAAAGGAGGAATCTGACCATTTTGAAATATTCTGCTAGAGTGAGTTACTACTGTACAAAAATTTTCGAAGCTTGGAAATCGACATAGGAATTACTAAGGATACAATTATAGAAAATTGGAAGCAAATGAGTGCATCCAAATATGATGTATGGAATGTAGCTCACACCCCCCAATTGGAGTAGAGCATCGATTGTGAAGAATCAGACAATGAAATATAGTTGGACACAAGGGACATAATAGAAATGAATGAATGGGAATTATTTTCACAAATCGGCCCATCAAACAATCTCAACATAAATGACCTTGAGATGCTTGGCAGGCATGAGTTTGATAGAAACAACATATGGGATCAACATACAGTGCCACATGACCTTCATGACAATGCTACACAATTCATATGCATGAAAAAAACATACAGCCAAGAAGACCACACTCCAAGGCAGTTAAATGTACAAGACTATACCCTTTCGCCCAAACAAATACTAGCACTCACAATTATTATTGACCATAACAACCATCTCTCAAATAAACCATTGCACATGATCATACAAGGAACAACAGGTAGAGGAAAATCCTACTTGATTTCTCGCATAAGAAAAGCACTTGAGAGTACTACTCTACAACAAAGAAGCCAATCGCTTGCATTAGCTCCTATAGGGGTTGCTGCATTTAATATAAATGCATCAACTATACATTGAACGCTCTGGATTCCTATCAAATAAATGCACCCATTGCAAGGCCAAGCATTAACATCATTCCAAGAAGAGATGAAAAACATAAGATATATTTTGATTGATGAGATGAGCTCATAGGGCCAAAATTACTATTGAAAATTGATGCAAGGCTATGTGAGGCCTTCCTGCACCAACAACACCTATAATTTGGTGGGGTTTTAGTAATCCTTATCGGTGACCTTGCCCAACTACCGTCTATGATGGACAGGCCTATTTACACATCACACTCAAATGCAAGAACACTTTGGCACCAATTCACAACCGTTGTCACCTTAGAAAAATTATTTCATCAACAGGGTGAGACTCCAACACAAAGACAATTTCGTCAAATGTTGCAAAACATATGAAATATAGAAGCAACACAAGAGGATTAGCAACTTCTAATGGCACACACAAACATGAAGCTCACCTCGATGGAAAAAGAGTAATTTGATAATTCAATGCACCTATTCACTACAAATTATTTAGTAAGAATGCACAATAGAAGAATATTAAAATTGTTGAACTGACCAATAGCAATTAGTACTGCAACAAACACCAGAACTGGAGCAGATAATGTAACTACTGATGAACAACTTGAAAAACATGTATTGCTTTGTACAAGACAACATATCATGCTCACAACCAACATATGGATGCAAGTTGGACTTGTCCATGGAGCACTAGGTGAAGTTATAGAGATTGTTACAGCCCTAGATCGAAACCACTAGAATTACCACTCTTTGTTGTAGCAAGGATCGATAATTATAGCGGGCCACCATGGAATGAAGTTGACCCCAAAAGTGTCCCGATAATACCCGTAGCATTTGGTAGCTGAAGGTAGATCCCACTTACAATGGCATGGGCGATTACCATACACAAATCCCAAGGCCTAACACTACAGAAAAAAACAATCGACATTGGAAAAATAGAAAGGCAAGGACTAACATTTATAGCTATCTCTAGAGTAAAATCATTGGATAGCCTTCGCATCCAGCCAACGTTCACTTTCGAAGGATACTCCAAAATGCAAAACAATCCATACACAACTTTAAGGAGAGAAGAGGAGGCTCGATTACAACAACTATCTCCAACAAGTACAGGTACACAACTCTTGTCCCTTTCTCCTTCACATCTCTCCCTACTATTGTCGGATCATCATTTCCATATTAAATACAAATTCCTATTCTGCAGATACCTACTCCAAAGCATGACAAAAACCACCTACAAGCAGACATATCAGCCATAAGTATCCACATCAACAACAACTAGCTCATATTCAATCTCTTATGGTAATTCTATTTCCTATTAATAGTAATCCTATACACCGAGTACATATAAAATCTTGTACCATTCAAGAAAAAAATCCACACCTACCAATTCCACTGCTCCTATTTTATAGGTGTTGAAGAAAAATGGCACTTAACATACAGTATCACTATCAACCACCAACAATTCTATTCTCATAACCAACCTCTTAAGGTTCTAATTTTGAAGTCCCATAAAATACTTTTTGTATTGCACTAATAATTGGTGCAAATGAAATTTCTTTGGTCCATATTCAAGCAGGAACTTCCCTACGATGATATCTTGCTATTGGTGTAACCATTGCACCTCAGCTAGGGTGCAAGTGCTAGTTTTATAAGTTCTAGAGATATATATGCAAAATGTGAGATCACACACAAGGCACGCGAACTGTTTTGACAAAAGTATCAAAGACAAAATGCCTAATGTGAACGTACAAACTAGCCATGTGAACTATTTGGTAGGATGCCACAAAAATGTGGATGCACAGACAAGCATATTAACTATTAATAGAAGGGCCTCAAATAGATCTTGTCTCACAAAAATAAATGATAGGAGGATTCGTAAAATTTTTATTTGTTGAAAAGGTTTAAGAAGCTTTCAAGAAATGTAATTGGTGGGTGTAAATAGGTGTCATGTGTCATGGAATGCAATGATTGTAGGATATGCATAAAAAATTCAATTTCAATCATAGAGAATAGGGAAACAATAAGTATTCTATTGATATAAATGTGAGTGCACAAATTCAAACAAAATCCCACTCAAACACCCTCAAAATGCTGCAAACAACATAACTGCTCCTAGAAATATGAAAACTCGTGAAATCAAATGTAGTAAATATCAAAAGAGACATCATAAAAGCTTCATCTCAACACTCATACGTGTACTTTGTTGTTGTTCTCCATGGAAAACTCTTGCTCAAAAGCCCCAGAAAATGTAGGACAGTAAAAATCCAATGCATACCAAATAGGAAAATGTTGAAGGAAACTTAAGAAAAGCCCTGGTACCCCCATTTTGCATAATGAACAATCCAAGAAAAATTATAGACCATTCCCCCCAAAACATTTACAGGAACAAGAAAATGTCTATTGTACGAGAATTCCAAAACTATCCTAATTGACTATTACACTCTCGATTAAAGTTAATTATTAATTTATTAAATCAATAGTCAATTAAAAGTATTTCATTTAAAAATTATAATTTGGGTAAATATAAAATTGATATCCAATTTCACACAAATGGCTAAAACCATTTACCCAATATTTACGTACACATTATGATTAATTAAGTAATTCCAACCATATAACATTTTATTTATTTACCCTATTATTATTATTTATTAATTAGAAGATTACATTGTGAATTAATTTTGTTATTAACTATGATTATATATATTTATATTTATTTAACAAAGATATACCCCTTTTACTTAACAATTGATTTAAATGCATAAAATAACCCAAGGCATTTTATCAAAGAATTTAAATTAAATACAACCAAATGCCAAATAATTACCTGACCACTATTAGGGTCGAAATGAAAAACCTCAAGCAACACTAACTAACCACTGCCAATACTGACAAAAATGACAAGGTGCCAAACCAGATACTCATCCTCTTCGAGGATGATGGCTAGGGTAGGGGGCCAAGTGTTATCTTTGATCAACTGATCCATTGGGTTCAAGGCACACTCATACCTACCAATTCAAGTGGAGTTGATGTCTGGTGCTTGCAACCTGCAACACAAAAGACAATTGTGCATATACATATACATATAAACATACACACTCTAAAAGGGAATCAGAACATCATAGGGTGCTCACAAGTGAGCGATGTGACACTGTCCCTTCCACTCAATCACATTAGTAAGATCAACACCTAGTAATTGAATCAACTCATATTACAATAAGCTACATAGTAATCAAAGTAAGACCAGTCACATAATAATCACATAATGGTCATGATAAGATAATCACATAATGCTCATGATAGGGTTGGTCCTCATATCCAAATCAGATCTCCATAGTCACCCTAATAAAACCATATACTAATCATAACATGTGCATAAAACCTCAAGTAACAGAAGTTTCATTAATGGCATCATTGTAACAATGAATCTAACATCATATACTGTATCATAATGTCTCATCATAAAACAGATCAACTGTCAGTCTATTAAGGAAATAGTACGAGGCACTACATACATACATATGCATATCCACATACATACATAGATAGATACATATATACATACACACATGCATATGCATATATATATAGATATAGACACACATACACACATTATAATTAATTTTTTCATAGTATGAAGTCAAAAAAATCATTGCAATGAAAACCTTTATGTCGTATAGATAAATGATGATAAAATACAACAAACTGCCAGTAGGAATGTAAATTTGATGTATGCAAGTTGGGAAGCTTAACAGTAATGATCAGATGAATGAGATACAAATATAACTATGATATTATTAAAACATGAATAATGCTATTCTTATTATATTTGATGTATGCAGTTGGAAAGTTTTACTAAGGATATAATCATATCTCACATTTTTGAAGATTCATGGCAGTATGAAGCTAAAAGATATAGTTTATATTGCATATTAGGGCACCCTACATGGAAGTGCAATAGAAAGGATGTATTTTCAGATCAATGTGTCCTCAAGAAAGATAATCAAACATGCCATATATAAGATCTTATATATTGATATATATTTGTATAAGATTATTCATATATATATATATAATCTAATAAGAATATATCATTGTTTGTAAATTGTAATTATCTAAAAAAAGAAAACGTCGACCCAAATAAGTGGAAGAAAACAAATTAACCCATATCATTGTGTGTGAATTGTAAGGGGAAAGGATGGGTAGAGGTTTCCTAAAACTAGGAGACTTTGCATGATGTGTTCTTATATTTGATGTATGCAGTTGGAAAGCTTTACTAATTATAATCTTGTTATTATATTTGATGTATGATGTATACATGTGACAAAAATGTAACTCTGATATGATTAAACAATGGATAATGCTATTTTTTGTAAATTTGGACTCTTTCATTTTGAAGAGCTAACTAAAAACAAAATAATTTGTATGCATCAAAATAATGTAAACACTAAGTACATAAATATAAAATAGTCTATTGATAAATGAATACATAAATTTAGTAATTCTGGGTGTACCAACCTGAATTTTGTAGAGGATATTTAGTGAAAGTAGAGGAGAATTCATAGTGAAAATGGTTTATGTAATGGGATACATCTACTATATTTGCTAGATATTGTTGTTGATTGCTTGGTTACCAAATGCTTTCTTCTGGATTCGTAAAACAATTATAGAAATTATGGTTTGTGAAGCTTCCTATATTTATTTTATTTAATATATATATATACATATATACATATAAATATGGATATATACATATAAACATACATATAAATATACATATATATAATATTATATATATATATTATGATATAGATATATATGTTAAGATTATATATATACATATGTATATGTATATGTATATATGTATATATATTCTTGTGCAATTGTAGCTTGATGGCAATAGAAGAGAGGCCTTGATTCAACATAATTTAATTGAATCTTTCCTTGGTATGTTGAAGTCTAGAAAGTTTAGCTTAGAGCATGCAACTCTTGGGGCTTTCCACAAGCTCTCTTTGCATGCAAATTCTAAAAATTGTTTTGTAGAAGTAGGAGGGGTTCCTTTGCTACTTCACTTCTTAGAGAATCCTCATTTGAATATGAGAGTCAAAGCTATAGCCATTCTAGAAAACTTTACTATGCGACATAGGACATATTTTCTTCTCTATGATGATAAGGTGCCAATGGAAGCTTGCAAGCTCATAGAAGTCATTATGGGAATTCTAACTTGTGAATTACAAATTGTAAAAAATACAATGAAGGTACTGTTATCTTTGATGGGAGCTTCAAAGGCCAGTGATGTTACTGGATTGATTTAGGAAAATGATAATAACCTTCAAACAATTCAAAATTTTATCAAAATTGCATAGCCTCCCTTGCAAAATTAGGCTATACAACTAGTTTTTTGCATGTGTAGAAAGAATCCAAGCACCATGTATTTTATGGATCATGATGATGACTGTTTGAAAGTACTAATCCATGGAATAAAAAATGAGTTATTTGAGGGAAGTGTTATAGTAGGTGCAACATGAATTTTTTCATACATTCAGCTATCTGAAAATAACTTGAATAAGCTCATGGCCATTGAGAATGTGCTCCCAACATTAGTTAAGATTTTTTCTAAGGAAAATAGGAAAGACTAAGCTAATGCCTTGAGATTTATAGTAAGGTTAACTAATTTATTTGACATCCAAACACAGTGGTTGTTGATTCATTTGTGTCCTATTTTATGTCTAAAACAAGTGCTAAGGTCTGGGACTGCAAAAGCCAAAATTTTATCATGCAAGTTCTTGGAAAACATATCTAAAATAACTGCAAGAATAAATAGAGAACCTCATAGGTGGAGTTTCAATTTAGCCATAAAAAAATTTGTAATATGCAAGCTACACAAAGGAAAATGTAGATCAAAGGATTGTGTTGTTGAGGCTAGAGTAGTTCCAGATATTGTGGAGATGCTGAAGGATAGAATTCCAAAATTTTCTTTACCTCTGTTGAAGGCTTTGGATTTATTAATGGTAGACAAAATCATGCCAGAGCATGGCATACAAATCTTGTATAAGTGCAAAGGAATGTTGACAATTTGTTTCCATTGATTCAGTCTAATTCCCATGCCTACCCGGAAAAATCTATTGATCTATTTAAAGTCTATATATATATATATATATATTGTAATTACTAAAAAAATAAAATCTCTACCCAAATAAATGGAAGAAAATAGATTAACCCATATCTTGAAACTGCTCAATAAATTGGGGAAAAAATTGTATACCCATTGAATTTCATGATTATAATGGAGGGATTCGAAAAAATCTCACACTATTCTACTTAATTCACATTCTATACATAATGAATTCATAAGAATATATTGTTGTGTGAAAATTCTAATTAATGAAAATGAAAACCTCTACCCAAATGAGTGGAAGAAAATGGAATAACCCATATCCTAAAACTGCTTAATAAATTAGGGCAAAAATTATATACCCATTAAAATTCATGATTATAAAGGACAGATTGAGAAAAAAATATGACAATGTTCTATTTAATTTACATTCTATGTAATGATTTCATAGTAAAGCATCAAAAAAATCATAGCATTGAAACCCTTCACACCACACAAACAATAATTCTGCAAAATAAAATGAAACCCTTCATGAAAATAGCCATTTGTTCTAATTATTTCACAATATAATAAACCCCAACACGACATCCATACAAATCATGTGAAGTTGAAAAAAAATATGAAGGAGAACATATTAAATCAAATCATTTAAAAAAATGTTGTAGCTTGTAGAATTCATGGGTTACCTAAAACATCATGTGGACAACATGTATCATGTGTATTCCTCAAACCGGTTAAAAATTTGGGACATTATCCCAATACCCACTAAAATTAATGATTTTTCACAAGGGATTCTGAAATAAATCATACAATTATCTATTTTATTCACATTCTATGTGATTGTTTCGTAGTATATTGTAAAGAAAATCATTATAGTCAAACCCTTGATTCCATATAGAGAAATGATTGTAAAACATAACAAAATGCATTATGAACCTCGACACCAATTGAAACCCATTATTGAACATACAAAATGCCACAAGAAAGGACACAAAGAATGTTACATGGTAGAAGAAGCACCAAGTGGAACCTCGAACATTCACAAGAGTTCAAGAGGATGGCGAGAGAAGGAGATGCAAGGAGAAAATGTGAGAAAACCATGGGAGATAATTACTTTAGGGCTAAAAGTTTCCCGACAACTCATGGTAAAATTAACCTATACCCATGGTTAAGTAGACGTATATGTGGCATGTAGTTAACATATTCATGTGGTCAGGTAAATAAATTGCACCCACCTCCTAGCAAACCCATGTTTAAATATGAGTGGGCCCACATACAAATGAATGCTGAAATAGATGTTTTTATAATTTGAAATTGGATATTTTTTATTTTTTTGGTTGTGTAATAAATGAGTAGTGGAAAAGTGGTAGTGATGTAGTGGATGGAGCATTAAAAACACCTTTTTTGACCACCTCTCACTTTATGGGTTCAAGAAAATGCATTCTAACTACCAACAAGCCATTTTTTCTTTTTAAGCTAATAAGTTACTTACAGACATGGCAAAAAAATAAATAAAGAAATTCAATGTATTCTTCACTCTCTATAGATGCATGAAGTTATCCTTGGTGACTACTAGTACATTTCCCGTAATGGGCATTTTGGAAGACCATGATCAAGATGCACATAAATTTGTTGTGAAAGACCATGAATGATGCAATGGATGAAACTTTGTGAATAGAATTAAGCCAAGCTATACAAGATGGTTGTAGGAGTTTGACTTGGTTGTTTTTCAGGAGTAGATTTATCAAAGCATATTCCAATATGACAGTGTGCAGACCCCACTCAAGCATTTGTTGTTACACTTGGTATGCAACAATTTGGCCTAATTATAGAAGACTAAAGGAAACACAGACATATTTTTCTAAACTTAACAAAAAAATCCATAGTTCTCTGAAGACTGGTATCGATACGTCTATTTTTAAAAAATATGGATTGGGTAGTTGGAGATGTCATATTATTTTTAATATAATTTAATAATTTATAAATTTTGCTACATTAAAATTGAAAATATCATGACATTTAACTTTCAAAAAAAGAACACTCCTAAATTTTAACATTAAACTTAAAGTTTAAACACACAAATGTCAAATAGTCAAAGAGTTCATACTACATATTTGATATTACACATTGAAATTTAGAAATGTTGATTCTCTTTTTTCTTTTCATATGGAAACTTGTGGAAATGTAGGGTTTCTTTGACTCATGTTGTACCGATTCTTCTTCATCTTTATAGAGTCAATCAAGGATAGCTCTATCTTCCATTTCATTTTCTTTGATAAATACTCCATTAAACTCGATGATGGGAACTGAAGCTGAGGCTAGAGCTATTGTAGCTTGTTGTATGGATGTCGATGGTTGACCATGGGATCTTGGAGATATGGGTAAATTAGAGAGACATGAAGAATATTCTCCCACTACATTATCTTTCCATTTTAGCTTGGTACCAAAATTACTTACAATTTCACTTGTTTGTTCATTGTACTTCGAGGTAGAGATGGCCGAGGCCACTCTATTGTGTGGGACAAGTGTGTCCTGAGTTGCTCTTAGGTTAGACCAAGTTTGACTACTAATGTGATCAATAGGTATTGTTACTTCTTGTCCATCATATGAAAAATTCATACATTGATGATAAGTAGATGGAACAACTTCCATGTCGTGAATCCATGGATGACCCAAGAGTATGTTATAAGTTAGATCTCAATCTAGAATCTGACAAAAGGTATTCTTCACAACAAGTCCCACTCTGATTGGTAGCATGATGAGGCCTATGGAAGTCCTTTCCTCATCATCATATGCCTTGATTGTAATCTTCCTTCATGAATCTATAGATTCTGCTGAATATCCCAAAGCAAGGATCAATTTTCAAGTACAAATGTTTAATCCGGCTCCCCCATCTATGAGGACACATCTAATACAGGATTTTTGAACCATGACCTCTAAGTATAATGATGAATTATGCAGATGGGTTATGGATGAGTCATCCTTTTCAGAAAAGGATAAGCATGCGGTTCCAGACAAGTGTCCCACCATGGCTTGAAATTTATTGATATCTAGATTCGGGGATACAGTTGTATCAACAAGGGCCTTTTCCAGGATGTCCTTATGTGTAGGTGATAGCTTTAAAAGCTCCAAGATAGAAATTTGTGCTGATGTTTTTCGTAGTTGATCAACCGAATTTTATTGACTTGGAGGGGGAATTGCCGCTTTAGATGAGCTTCCTTTGACAATGATTTTGGCTTGTCCCCTGGTGGTAGCATTGACTTCTCGATATTCTTGCTTACCTTTGATTCAAATAGTGTTGATTTGTGGATTGTCAGTATAAATATGATTGATAATGATGTCATGGACATAATTAACATTCTTTCCATTGTCACCCAAAGATTCCCCTTTTTGATAATTGGGGAGAGGATCCTTGAATGCTTGATGGTCATTATTGACATTATGTCCCTCAAACGTGATGGTATGGTTATCAATCAAATCTTGAACAATATTCTTCAACCCTTGGCAATTGTTTGTCTTATGACCTTTACACCTATGATAATCACAAAAGTGTGAGTCATTCCACGATGGTGGTTTAACTCGAGGCTCATAGTCTCTTTGTGGTGGTAATTTAATAGCATTTTGATTCAATAACTCTTTGAGAATGGATTCCAAAGATTGGGTCAAGGGAGTGAAACTCTGTTGATTCAAAAAATATGGAGATCTGGGCATATTTGAATTTTGATTATTGCTAAAATTATTTCCATGATTATTAGTTGTGTTCCCTTGATTGGAAATATTACCTTGGGTGCTAGAATTTCCAGCATTATTGCTATGTTGAACACCTGACACATTAAGGATCGTAGGCTTCACATTCACATTGTTAGCATCTATTACCCCATCATTCATAACATTTTTATTTCGAGTCCAAAATCGTGACTTGTCATTGTTGTTATTATGGTTGTTGTTGTTGTATGAATTTGAACTTTCTTTATCAAATTTCAGAACTTCATGCTTGATCAAAGCACCTTCAATAGTAATCACATTTTCAATCAATTTCTCAAATGATTGAGGACAGTGAAGATTTAGTCTGTAACTCATTTCGTGATTCAAACTATCGATAAAGTTCTCCATATTTTTTGTTTCACGAATAGGGTGAGAGTAT
This sequence comes from Sequoiadendron giganteum, assembly GCA_007115665.2. NCBI lineage: Eukaryota > Viridiplantae > Streptophyta > Pinopsida > Cupressales > Cupressaceae > Sequoiadendron > Sequoiadendron giganteum. Next base: position 124,820,036 of record CM021101.1, on the reverse strand, counting down.
CTAGCAAACACCCTTCTCCACCTTTGCAAAAATGTAGTGAAAGATTCCCCTACTTTTTGTTTCACCTTACAAAGATCAAGCATGGTTATCTGGTATTGTATGTTGTAGGAGTATTATGATATAAACTTGTTTATTAACTCTTCAAAGGTTTTTGGGGGGAGTGATCTTTGAAAGCCACTCCATGGATTGTCCACCTAGACTTCGTGAAAACAATCGCATTAAGTAGGTATCATCATGAAAGAATTCTAAGCTCATATTTCAGAAATCTTGCACATGTTCAATGGGTCAACTTTCCCATTATACATATCAAATTTAGGGATTTCACAATGTTTTGGAAAAGGAATCATTCAAAGACTCCTATCAAAAGGATAAGGACATATGTCATCCAAAACATACTTCTTTGTGGTACCCCCTTGCATTTCTTTTATATTCCCTTCTAATTCTTTGATCTGTTGAGTGAGGGCACTAAAATCATTAGGAGGAGTTTCAGGATTTTCTTTAATCCCTTCTGTGTCAAAATCAGCAGGTAACTTAGCTCCTTGATTAGCTAATGAAAGGAAATATCTTTTCTTGTTTCGTTCTAAAATCCTTTCGATAAGAGTATGGAATTGGAGATCCTGTTATACTTCTTGGAGCTTTTCTTCTGTTATCTCTTCAACATTTGAACTACAGGGGATCTCTTTGCTTTCACTATTATCATCCATTTTGCTTACTGCACTTTCATCTTTTTCTATGTGCTTTTGAGATCTTGTGACAATAGGCATAAGCTTTACTCAACTTCTAATAACCTTGATCAAAATGATGAAATTGTGCAATGTTTGATGGTAATGAAAGTATAGATAGAATGAAGATTCTATGACTTAAAATATTTTTAATCTTTAGCTCATGATTCCCTGATTTGAAAGGATGAAAATCCTATTTGCAGGAATTAAACCAAAGATCAAAAAGAGAGATGATTTTTCACTTTGTGAGGTTTGATCGTAGCTTTGTAAAAACATGAGTTTGATGAATACCTAATGTGCTTGAGCTCTCTATTGTAGAATTTGACTGGGACGAGCAGCATACATAATTACAAGTTGGGTAATATAAGAAGAACGAATACGCTCACTATGGTTATGCCTTTCAGAAAGGGCTCTTCTTTGAAAGAAGGCTCATGAGTATAAAGGTTCTACAACATAATCATCAATGAAACCTATAATATAGTCATGATATTGGTGAATAAAGGTCTTGTGTTCAAGTAAGACCTTTTGAATTTAGTATAGAAATTTCCTCTTTTTCAATAACTTATTATGACTGAGAGATTTCTTTGGCTTTCTAATCTTCCTTTCTAGAGACTTCTTGGCAAACGTTGTAGACTTCCAAACTCTGAGCATGGAAAAGACTAGACTGGGAAGACCGATTTCTGAATGTCAGAAAGCTACCTAGGTTCAGAAAACACATGCGTCAAAACAAAGCACAGATGCGCCGAAACAGACTCCCTATGTGCCAAAATAGAACATAGATGCACCGAAACAGAGCATGGATATGCCAAAACAGAGCATGGATGTGCCGAAACAGAGCACAGATGCCCTAAAAGAAAGCATAGATGCACTAAAATAGCACAGATGCATCAAAAAAGAACATAGATGCACCAAAATAGAGTAGCAATGCACCGAAACAGAGCAGCAATGCACCGAAACAGACTAGGGATGTGCAAAATTATCCGTTTATACTTCTGAGACAGACATGTTTGAATAGTTTGATATTTTTGGATGATCTTAATCTGATTTAAATGTAAAAAGCATAGCATAGAGAAGCAGACAGTTGTTTTGTTAATCCTAAAATCTAAACAAAGAGTGTATGTTCTTAAGGTTGTCACAGGTTTTAAACAAGATAAGCATTCCAAGCAGACTCACTCTTAGCTGTCAAATAGGTCATCATTGTAATCACAACCCATAGCTTAAAATTGCATTGACTCACACAGCCATGTCACCCCCTAGAGGGCGCCCGTGTTTTTGTCTTTTCCAGGTGCGTACTCAAGGTGACGGAAGTGGATACCGAGTCCCCTGAGAAAATAATCCATGGTGACTATATGGTGAGTGTCTTTGGGGAAAATTCTTCCCTCCCCTTGCACTATGATTAAGATGATTTTTGGATACTAGCACGGCTGGATTTCTACACTACTGTTCATAGTCAAGGTTTTTATTCGGCACGAAAATAGATAAACTCCCTCAGGAGACCTCCCAACCTTTAGAACAAAGGCTTTGGGGATGGTTATCTTGCACACTGCCGTCAAATTGCGAACTTTCCCCGAATTTGCTTTTGATTATAGTGGGTTGGAAAACCCCGCTTTGGTTGTTCCCACTTAGGTCATTCCTCTTGGGTGAGTACTTTTTCCCACAAGAGCAGGCCCTCTAAAGGATGTAATAAAGCATAAAAATTGCATGAACATAAAAAGGTAGTCTGGTATTTTGGTCACCCAGCTAAATGGAGAGCATAGACCTATTTCCATAGACAAAGCAAACAATGTTATTTTTATAGCACCAAATGACAATGACCTAAACTAAGTGAAGATATTGCTTCACAAAAGGCATGGGGCTCATTTTAACTATAAAATAGCATGTGGTGACTACCCTAGGATTGGTAGATTCTAGATTCTAAATTTCTATCCTAGGATTGGTTCATTTTCCTTAAAAACTGAAATAAAAAATCTTGTCCGCGGATGGTGTCAAAATCAAAATTTATGTTTACAAACCCCTTGCATGTGCTAAAAAAAAATGTCCCCAATGCACCAAAATAGTTACTAGATGTGCTAAAACATCAATTTGGGATGCACCGAAACAGTCGCCAAATGCGCTAAAACAATCCCTAAATGTGCCTAAACAGTCTCTGGATGGGCCGAAATAGTTTGTAGATGCGCTGAAATAGTCCTTATATGCATCGAAAGAATGATTGTATGCGCTGAAGCGCAACTCCAGTTCATCACCTATCCAAAAAATTCTTACGAATAAAAAGATTAAAACAGGGGGATGTCCCATGGTGGGTGCCAAAAATGTGTTGCTAGAAAATGTGGATTAATCAAATAGTAAACTAACACACCGATAATACATTATGTTAAAGAAATCTAACTAGAAAGCATAAATGTAAACTCTAATGACAGTAGCTTCTTCAAATTCGTCCCATCATCCTTTGTCTCCAGGGATTTGATTAAAGATGCTAGCTCTCAATTGTGTAAGCAACAACTTGTTGAAATGGCAACTTAAGAGAATGAGATTAATTGAAAATGCATGTGCATGATTAAATGATTTAAGCTATGAAATTGAAATGCTATGATGCTAGAATGTTGATAATATTGAAATGCAACTATAGTAACTGCGTATGAAATCTAAGATTCGAGGTGTGTCCTTTTCAACTCATAAGAGGGTTGTATTTATAGATTTTTGAAGGCAAGAAATCCATTTGGCAAGGGTCAACGGTTGAGATTCAAACTTGTAAAATGAATGGTGAGAGATCAAGAAGTTGAGAAAAATATGGAAGATGTTTCCATAAATTAAATGAATGAATATTTAATTTATGTGTGAGAGATGATAGAAGCGCTTTAATTAAATATATAAAATATTTAATTAAATATGGAGAGAAGAAAGTTTCTAATTAAATATTATAGAATATTTAATTATTGAGGCAAGAAAGCTTTTAATTAAATATTGAAAATATTTAATTAAGTGGAGGAGAATATAGAATTAGAAAGAAAGCATTTAATTAAATATTGGAAATATTTAATTATGGAAGAAAGAAAGCTTTTAATTAAATATTGGAAATATTTAATTAAGTGGAAGCGAAGAAAGCGCTTTAATTAAATATTAGAAATATTTAATTAAATGTGAGATGAAGAATATTATTTAAATTTAAAATTTAAACTTGTGATAATTAATATAAATAAATTATGAAACTTATTTATTTAATTAAGAGGAAAATAATTAAATAAACTTATTTATTTAATTAAACTAGAAGAATTGATAAAATGAACAATATAAATAAATAATTATATTTATTTATATGTAGATGACTTAAGAATATTAATTAAATAATTCATATTTAATTAATTAATAGGTTTGAGTAACCGTGACCATTTTTAGATGTGTACACTTCCTTCTCTTATACTAACTCATAAAATGAAGTAGTGAGAAATTTCTTAGGAGTTATGTGGTTTTCCAGAACATTACTTGGACATTTTGTGCCTCTCTTTGATGTTTTGACCTAATTCTTTTAATGAGTCAGACCAGATTTTTATTGGTCGACTTGACTAGGCCATTTCCTTATGAGTAGTAGTTTGAAGAAATTTTTAAGAATATGCCATGCATGAGTGTGAATTGACATACCTTAGAACCCAAGAAAGACTTAGCATTGTCGGAGGTGATGGTGTTTGGCAGGCTGAATCTTATAAGAAATTCCTGAAGGAAGTTCACAATCTCTGGCTCTATTGTATTCTTAAGGGGCATGGCCTTGGTCCACCTAGTACAGTAGTCTATCGCCATGAGGATCCATTTGTATCCCACAATGAAAGTAGGATTAATCATCTCGATAAAATCAAGGCCCCATTGTGCAAAGGGTTCATCAACCACTATCAGGTTGAGAGGCATTGTTGATTTTTTCCTTCTTGGCACAAAAAATTTGCATTCCTTGTAGGCCATAGCCAAAGAGTATGAGTCATTGAATAGTGTAGGCTAGAAATATCTTACACACATAATTTTGATAGTGGTGATCTTTCAAGAGAAATGTTTGCTCGTGGCACTACTATGGAAAGTGTCAATAATTTTTCCTCGCCTATTCTATGGTGACACACCAGGGAAAAATTTAAGAAACCCCCCCCTCGGCACAGGTGTAAAATCCTGGCAAATCCGGTATACTTCCCAATGAAAAATATTATTTCTATTGGCAAGTTTTTTTGTTTTACGGGAAAAATAAATCCCAATTGGTGAATCTTTTATAATCTTTGGAAGTTCGTGGAAAATATTGGCGAATTGCTAATTTTTTTAATAGAATAAAATATTTTTCATTGGAAAATAAAACCGTTTTTCAAGCCAGAATTGTTTTTCCATTGGCAATTAAAACCTTTTTTCAAATAAAAAAAATATTTTCATTGGAAAATTAAAAAGAATCTCAAAATAGTAAAAAAATCTATTGGCGAAATAAACAGATATGCCAATGAAAAATCACAGGGGTCGTTCATTGAATGTTCGATGGACGACTGTAGTTGCATTCCAGAAGTAAATCTCTGAAGCACTAGACGTGTAATTTGAAACCTCTAGAATAACACTATAATCATTAAATGCAGACATGTTGCCAGATCAAGGCTCATCGTTCATCACTCATTTTGTCTTTTGAATGCCTCGACATTGTACATTTGATTTAATTGAAATTCTCATTCTTTTTGAAGAAAGTGTGGTTGTCGTATTGCTAGTGCAGGTAGTTGCGGCGCTTAAAGTGACAAATCTGTACACCAAAAAGAAAAAAGAGTTGCATTCCAGAAGTAAATCTCTAAAGTATTAGACTTGCGAATTGAAACCTCCGAAATAACACTATAACCATTAGATGCAGACATGTGGAAAGATAAAGGCCCATTGCTCATCACTCATCAAGTCTTTTCAATGCCTCGATGTTGTACATTTAATTTAATTGAAATTCTCAATATTTTTGAAGACAGTGTGATTAGTAGTGGCAGTGGCGGCGATTAATGCCATATGTGATATGAAAATCCAAAGAAATTTCTTGGACAACTCATAGCTTTAATGAAACAAGATTTCTAATGATTTCATATCATTTGAACTTTGAGTGATTTTGACAGCTTGTCAGCTTGAGGTAGAGTTCAAGTTGACACATAGCAAGATGTCAATCAAATTATAAATTTTAATTATACAGGCTAGTAGCGGCACAGGTGGCCCATAAATAGGGATAGTGATTTAGTGATTAGTAGATAGTGCCATAAGGGTTTTTATTTTCTAGGGTTAATAAGGATTCATGAAGAAGATGATGCAGTATTCAGGATACTGTAAATTCTCCTACCTTCAATTATGTAGTTACAGAGTAATCAGTAAAAGATGAATTTCCTTCAAGTTCAGAATGGGTGGAATTGGAAAGAAGTTGATTTGGTTAACCTAAATTTTCAGACAGGTTTTGAACCAAGATGGGGAGCTCTGATGGAGATAAGTGATATCCGAATGCATAGAGGCTGAAGGTAAAAGATGGGCGTAGATTTGCTTCTCCTCCTGTATTCTAATAGCTCCCATTTCCCTAGCATGGTTGGCCAGGCAAGCCCCATGCATTTATTTTCAAAGAGACATTTGTATTACATCCTTTGTATGACTCTAGTTCTCAAAGGCGACAAGTACATTTTGTATCTTCACGGCTCCCATTTTCCCAAGATTGATTGGAACCCCCTTTCCCCAGCATGCTTGGAAAATCCACTAGTAGAATCTTGAAATCATGAATTTATTTTCAGAGCCACATTTATTTTTAGAGATAGATGTGTAGTAAGTTTTTAGTAGCAAAGCTTGGAAATTGGAATCAATTTGTAATCCATTGTAACGAGCAAAAACTTGGAATAAATTATTAAAAAAATTCTATGTAAAGTACTAAAGTTACACACTGACATATGTTATTTATACAAAACATGAGCTACAGTGCTACTTGTCTGTAAAAAAATATGCAATAATGTGACATTGAAATTCAGTTGCAATAAAATAAATGGTTGTGTTGTGTTATTCTTGATTCCTTGAATCTTCATTATTCATTTACGTTTAAGAGTAAAGAATTGTTTTATGAGTTCAGAACTTCAGTGTCTATTAATAATTTAATATATTCAAATCAGTTTTTTTTCTTTTGAGAAATTAAGTAATATACTCTATGCAATTGTTAGGCCAATGCCTATGGTATTGACTTTAAAACACATGTGTCATGTTAATTTTTTTTAAGTTAATATCATAAATTAGTAAATTACTCAAGTTTCAAGTTCAACCATTGGATGAACATTTGATGTATGGTTGTAGTTACATTCCGTAATGAAATGAGCATAGCAATGGCCTTCCCAGTTTAAACCTCCGAAATAACCCTATAACTGTTAGATTTATAAAGATCAACGGTTAAGATTATGACAATAGCAAACAATCAATATAAAAAATTTATGATGGTTTGGTCATTTAAATGCCTATAAAAAAAAATATTTAATTTACGAATTTTTATATAAAATCTTTTATAAATGGAATATCTTGAAAAATTAGAAAACAATGATAATTATTAGTGATAAATATAAAAATCTACTATTATAATTAACATTTAACAAAAGTTTCTAGAATCGTATTAAAAATAAATCTTGTTAAATATATTCTAAAAATTAAAAATAATTATGTTTTATTTTTAAAAGATTCTAAATTAATATATATTTTTATAATAATATTATAAATCACATATATTAATATAAAAAATGATAGCTATTAATATTATAAAAAGTCAAAAGTTTCTAAATTCATATTAAAAATATTCAAAAAAGTTATATTCTATTTTCTTTTTATAATAAAAATTATAAAATGATATATATTATAAATTAAAATACTATATAATAATTTTTTACGGTTTAATAAAAATATAGCAAGTCAAACTATACGGTCTAATAAATTTTATAGCTATAATATACGGTCTAAAATTGAAAAAAGGTCAAATATTTAATAGACCATCAAATTCCAGGCCTGTTGTCAACTGTCAAGTGATTAATGTTTATTTTTAAAGTTAATATCATAAATTACTCAAGTTTCAACCGTTGGATGAACATTTGATGTATGGTTGTAGTTGCATTCCGTAATGACATGCACAGAGCGATGGGCTTCCCAACTTAAACCTCTAGAATCACCCTATAACCATTAGATTTAGAAAGATCAATGGTGAAGAATTTGCAACTTGTAGACGTAAGACGTGTCATTCACTTTAATGTTCCAATTTTGAGAAACAAAGCATTTAAAGCACTTTGTACTGCTAAGTGTCAACTGTCAAGTGATTAATGTTTATTTTTAAACTTTAAAGTTAATATCATAAATTACTCAAGTTTCAACCGTTGGATGAACATTTGATGTATGGTTGTAGTTGCATTCCGTAATGACATGCACAGAGCGATGGGCTTCCCAACTTAAACCTCCAGAATCACCCTATAACTGTTAGATTTAGAAAGATCAATGGTGAAGAATTTGCAACTTGTAGACGTAAGACGTGTCATTCACTTTAATGTTCCAATTTCGAGAAACAAAGCATTTAAAGCACTTTGTACTGCTAAGTGTCAATTGTCAAGTGATTAATGTTTATTTTTAAACTTTAAAGTTAATATCATAAATTACTCAAGTTTCAACCGTTGGATGAACATTTGATGTATGGTTGTAGTTGCATTCCGTAATGAAATGCACAGAGCGATGGGCTTCCCAACTTAAACCTCTGGAATCACCCTATAACCATTAGATTTAGAAAGATCAATGGTTAAGAATTTTCAACTTGTAGTCTTGTAGACCGAACTCCTAAGACGTGTCATTCACTTTAAAGTTCCAATTACGAGAAAAAAAAGCATTTAAAACACTTTGCACTTTGAAATTGTATAGTGATTTTTAAAGTCTTCAATCTTCAGATTGCTCATTGGCCATTGCAGTGCACCACCCTGTTTTGGATTCCACAGTTCCACTTCCAACAACGCCATTCCAGTTTTCAAGCGTCGGGACTCAGAATCTGGGTAAGTGAAAGAATTCCTGCGGCTACGTTTCATCATTTGACATTTCTTAAAATCTTATTTTGTCAAAGTTTGAAGTTTGGTTTTAGACTTTAGAGACTCAAAAATTCATTAAAATTAAGGAGGACTAATAGGTATTACTTATTAGGGAATTCAAATTTCACAACTTCACATTTGTACAAGCATGTCTACCACCAGTACCACTAGAGCAATGTCCGATAAAAAAATACATTATGCAGAATTGCTTAAAACCCTAGGTTTCACCGATGGGTACCATGATATTTATGATCCTGAAATCTATGGTAGGTGTACCTCAGAACTTAGATTTTCATCTCAGAATAAGGCTGCAAATCAAACAAAAGTTAATAGTATCAGTGCACCGTGGGTAACTGGATTAGGGCGCATGATGTTACATGAAGTTTTCCCTTGCCCAGAATTTATCATGGTCTGTGCCAAAAATTATGATGATAAGAAAAGAGCAATTGTTAATAAAGATAACCAAGAATAATTGTTATCCATTAATGCAGAAGAACTTGGAAAAGTGTTGGGGTTTACAACCGAAGAATTTGGAAACCACCACATTGACCTAGAAAAGCTTGCTAGTGATTATGAAGCAGTGGAAGAAAGGCTGAAAAATGATTTCTTGAATAAAATAGTTAAAGATAGAAACAAATTGAAAAGTGATCATAAGCCTCCTTATAATTTGGATTTTTTTAAACCATGGGTTCAAGATACTATTTCCATGCTAACATTTTGCCTCGATCTGTATAGCAATTTGGAAGTGGGTGCAAGCCTCCTTGAAATGGTATATAATATTCATTATGCCAATCAACATGTCATAAATAATTATACTTAGAACATTGTAGAATCCATGCATAAACAATTTTTAATGATTAAAGCAGGTTCTATGAAGACATTTAGGTTCACAACCTACTTGTGCTATCTTTTTCTATTCAAATTTAGAGGAATGTTTTAGACCAACAAGCTTTAGATTCAGCCCTACAGTAATGCAGAGGAAAATAAATTGGCTCTAGTATATGAATGGACCACTGAGATAAGGATGCATGATTCTCAAATGAACAATAGTCATTTTGTAGACTAATTTTTGGCTCCATTGCATCAAGTAATTACAAATACTCCAATGCCTAGATTGTCTATGTCATGTAGAAACTGCATGCAGCTAGGAAAAGAAATACAATTGGCTGATTGGTACTTAATGAAAGAATATACTATGCTAAGATTTTATGGATCGGGAGTACAGCCATACAAACCTCCAATAGATGTGACAAAAAGGGTTTTTGCATTGGAATATGTAAGGTAGGTGCAGAGTGCTGATGAACTACACTTTCTTAGTCAGTAAAAGAAGACCTTATTTCCTTCTTTAACTTTTTCATGTGGAGGGTTCACATTCGAGAGAAAATCATTTAGTGTGGCACATAATCTTTTGAATTTTTTTGCATTTGATGCTATCTATCACTGGCAATATGATCCATGTGACATCATTAAATCAATGATTGTGGACAATAGGAATGCTGCAAATAGAATTCAACATAAAAGTAAACCCTTGCTTGAAAACTTGAGAAACAAGGATTCTTGGGATGAGGTCAAAATAGCAATGGAGAAAAGTGTTGCTGAGAATGGTATTTCTTTTGAACAATTCTCAGCAAAAATTATGACAATGCACCAAAAGAAAATCATGACATACAACAATTTTTATGAAAAAAGTGATAAACCATCTAGTAGAGTAAAAATTCCAGGTTCTCTAGAGAAGGAAGTTATAAATAAAAATTGGTCACGATAAAAAATTACTGCCTTTAGGTCTATGAGGAAGGACCTAGGTGATCCAAGAGCTCTTGCAGAGTATGATGCTAATGAAGAAGATAAAGAGTTTAGAAATTTGTAGAATATAGAGCATCCTGATGAACGTGATGAATCTAATGATGATATTGATAGGGAAGAATAATAAAAAAGCCATGCCAATTACAAACCTGGTTTAAGTGAGGCTGCAAAACAAGAATATGCTTCAACATATACTTCAGGAGCAGCCATACTTGATTTTTTTTTTATGAAGGTGGTCCTTTGGGGTCCAAATGACAAGGCCCTTGGACAATACAAAGTGTTGAGCATAGAAAAATAGTTGATAAATCTGGCCTTGGGCTTGGAGGTGAAAACATAGACCAAGGGGATACAAGTCAAACTCAATTTTTTAGAGCTTCTAGTCCTCATCCTCATGGTGAGATACAATCACAACTAGGACATGCCCTTGGTGGATAGCTTAGTGCAACTAGGAGTGCCATTGGTGGTGATGGTATGGGTAGTAGTATTAGTAGTGGTCAACATGTGCTACAATGACAAATTACACACAATACTAAGAGGAAAACAAAAAAAGATACCACAGAAACACCAAGTGATCAAGGAAATCGAAAGAGGAAAAGGATTTTGACAGGTCCAAGTCACACTATCAGTGGATCCACCAGTACCACAAAGGAGTTATTCCTAGACACTCCCACAAATCTAGTTAGTGTGGGTGTGACATCGTTATCAACTACAAGTACTCCTATTCCTTCACCATTCAAGCATTCCATTGTTCCTGCCTCCCCAGGTTATGATTTCATTGAAGAGTTTAAAAAGAAATCAGACTTGAATAAAAAAGAAAAGAAGCAACTGATGGAGAGTGCATCTGCTATAACTTCAGAGACTGCAACAACCATGGTATTACCCACATTTGACACAAATAAATAAATCATGGAGTACATAATTGTTGTTCCCACAGTTCAAAACAAACCAACAAATCAAATGGATCGATCTGAATACCAGGTAACCAATTTTCAATTGGATTTTTCTGGCCTGAAAAATACTAACAAAATTAATGTATCAAAGAAGAACAATGAATTGGTGTACACATCATTGCTAAAGCAAGATAGAGAGAAGAAAAGGTTATAGACCTAGCAAGTGAGAAAGAAAAGAGGAAAGAAGAAGATAACAAGAGCAATGAATTAGAAAAAAGAATAATAAAATCTACCTCTACATCAACAAGCAAAGAGGATAAATCAAATGAGAGAGAAGTGAATGACCTGAAGCGAAGGATAGATGAGAGGAACAAGAAATATGATGAGGAAAAATCCACTTTAGAAAAATTAAGAGTAAGAATTGTGAATGGAAATGTACAGTGGGAACAAAAATTGGAGATAGAGCTGATGGAAGAAAAAGAAGAAATTAAGTCTTCTCAAAATAAGTTATCTGAATTTTGTAGAGATATAGTGAGGCATATGAAACAAAAGATCTGGGATGAAATAATGCAGAGGTATGATCATTTTTGTGACATGTTTCAATTGATTGATGCTATCAGACAACATTATAAGAAGCTCAACAAATATTTGGTGGACAACAAAAGGGTGCTTGAATTAGAGAAATCTACAAATGAAGTTCTACAAACAGTCTACAAAGCCAGTGACAATGATTTGAAATCAAAAGGGGTTACTAATCGGATTGAAACCTCAATTAAGTTGTCATCTATCATTGAAAGGTGTTTGAGAATGTGTGGAACAACGAAATATTTGCATCTGGTTGCAGATAAGATGAAGGTGGTGGATGAAAAGGTAAGGAACTTCACAGAGCTTGGTTTTCTAGAGGCTTTTGACACAAATGAGTGATTCATTGGAAAGGATGGTTTTAGAAAGAAGATGGAAGTTGCAAGGAAGATTGTTTTGGACCAGTTTCCTTAGAACCAAGATGTGAACTATTTAGATTCCATTAGAACACTGATAACCTTGAATGCAAAATTGATTGAAGAATTCAAGACAGGTTCCATTTCCAATTACAATCATGAAATGTTAAAAAACTTCAAGTCAAACAACATCAGTTAGAGAAAATGGAAATCCCACCACCTGAAGAGTGGAAGTTTCTAGAAAAGTTGATACAATGAATTGATTTATTATTTTCAATCTTCGATAATATGAGTTTCAAAGTTCCAACTCAACTCTGTGTAGAGTTGTCTTTGGGCATTGGCAAGATTTTGCATTGTCAATGCCAATATGTACTCCTTCATGTGAAATTCAATTAAAAAGCTCAAATTCAGAATTCAGTAATGTGATGATGTTCAATTATCTGTATTATTTATTTTATCATTTGAACTACTGATGAACTTGATGTAACTTCTAATTTTTCTCTTTGAATTCCTCTGTGTCTTTACCTTGTCCTATTTTGTCAATGTGTCATATTTTTTGGGAAAGAACCTAAGGTTGGGGTTTTTATTTTGGTTTTCATGAAAATCCTAATGGCATACGTAATACCTTGGGTGAAAATCTATTCGGATGATACCTTTTTTCGGTGGGTTTTGTTGGTGTTTTTTAGCGTAAACCAAGTTTGTCTCCTAATCTACCTATGGAATTGCCAATTCCAATCAAGGGCAACTTGGAGGACCTGGACCAACTAATGGGGATTTTAACTGTAACCTCCTACACTTCGGGCTTTGCAAAACCCAAGAGGGTGGTCCCCATAATGTGTTTATGATCTCTTCACCAAACTCATAAACAATCATTAATAATTAACAAATAATCCCATTGAATAGCTCAACAAAATAGGATAATACTGATATGAGCTGGCCTTTCACCAATAATATCAACTACCTGGAGCATGGGATGATTACAACATTATTTAATAACTTATTATAGTCATTTTATTTGCAATTTGGTAGCAAGCTCTAAGTAAAGACATACAGACACAGAACTTCACAAACTCTTACAATTTAAACCAGTGCCATATACCATTGGGGAGTCAAATTCACAAACATTTAAAATTTAACAACAGATTCAAATACATAGCATATAAGATCCCTATAAATATTGCGTTACAATAGTGTCAATCCATATCCTAACACAATACTTCTTACTAAATCCCTTTACAAACATATCCATCCATGATTCCATCAAAGAATTTTAATTAATTCCTTGAATTAAAGCCAAAATGGAAAACATGCACACCAGAGCAGTGAGATGAACACCATAATCCTTGATTATACTATTCAAAATTATGATATTTTTATACAAAGGAGAGACATGAGCTTGAAATATAACATCATAACTCAAATGCTAGTACTATTGCGAAACATCAAATCTTCATAGACCTATAACCCCATCACCAAATAACCCCAAACCTAAATTGTATTAATATTGAAATAACTATTTCTTACAATCTGTTATGCATCTATACCTAGACTCGACCTCAAAATATCTGACTTTCCAACCCCTATTTCTAGCCTTGAAATCCTTCTTATAGAAAATGAAGGAGCAAACAAGCATTGGGCCAAAAATTACACATGGCATTGGTCAATTGGACCGCTATGTGCCAATTCAAAAATATGATTAAAACCATCGAGTCCTAGAGCATCTTTCTATTGATTCCACTCATTACATAATAGCCACTACATTAGCTATATCTCAAAACCTACACACAAATCTGTCATGGAAGCAAAACCATAATCAGTTATACTATAACCACTAAGCTACTAGTTTCCGGTAATAGACACTATTTTACTCCTCTTCGGTTAAGTACTTATCCACCCATTTTTGGTATTCCTCATCCATTGGCTAGTTAAAATTCACCACCTCGATCACCCTAGTATCATAAGGTGTGTACTTCATCAGAACCTGGTTAGCCTCTGTCTCTAAAGACTCTAAGAATATGCTAGTATTTATTATTTTATCCATACTGCTCACTAGCAAGTCATAGTCTGAGTCATCACAAATCAATTTCATTTGTGCATCAATAACCTCTTCTACCCTATCTTGCCACTACTGCAATGTCTTAATATTTCCCTGTGCATCTATTATATCTAGCAAAAAACTATCATTCCAATCATCAAAAATATTTACCAGTTCTCTCATTTTTTTACTCAAATCATCAGGTAGGGCCTGGAATCCCTTCAATGATTTCACAAAAAAATGAGTAGGCTTCAATGACTAAGGTCTATTTTTTGCATCAAACCTGGAAGCCTTAAACATAACATCTAAATCAATGGCCCGAGGGATCCACTTCTCAATCAAAGGCAGAACTACTTCCCAATCTCTTTTAATATTTTTAATTCCACCCAAGAACAAAGAATACAAAGAATGTACACATGGAAACCTACAATCAACCTTCTCATTTAGATGCCTCAAAATGGTGTCAACCACCTCATTATGTTTATCAATATCATCATCCTCACTTGCCTTTAGGGTAGCCTACAATTCTATGATTTTATTCAACATTTTCTTCTTGGTAGGATCCACAGAATACCCAACTTCCTCTTCAACTAGATCTGGTGCAGAGCTGAGAGCAGGTGTCCAAATGGGGGACCCAGGAGTAGAAATGATTGGGATATTAAGGGGAACTAACCCTGAAGTAGTGGGTAGTGCTCTAATACTAGGGGCACTAGAGGATTCTCCTAGCTGCAACCCATATTTTAGTCTATTTACTTCAGACTACAGCTCAACATTCCTCTATTGTATTATACTATATTCCCCAATTATTATGTTGTATTTCTCCATCAGACTCTTCTTTTCAACTTCCTCCGTTTCAGCTATCTTTTGGGCCAATTTGGCCACATTCAATGTCAAGCTTGTGGCTTATGTTGTTGAGGTTTCAAAAGCTCTCTTGATGATGAGCCCTCCCCTTAGACTTGGGCCAATATTAGCCACATTTGGTTTTCTACCCTGGGGTGCCAATGCCCATATGGCAAGAGTTTCATATTCCTCACTAAAAGCAGATTCTTGCAGAGTTGCCTTAACCTCTTCCTCACTGTTTTGCACAAAATGCTTGGACTGGAAAATAGCATTGAATGCTACAGCATCAGCTATGTCACATTCAGGAAGAAGTAAGACACCAACCTAAGTCACAAGTCTCCTTCCTTCCTTAGGAGTAATGCTCTTGAATTCCTCCATTAGTTCGGCCTTAACTTCATCATCATTCTCCTGTTCAGACCTATCAGGTCTTGACTCTCTCCTTCTCTTTCATTTATCCTAATATTCCTCTAATTTCATTCTCCAAATTAACTACGAGAATAAAAAAGTCTTCACGAAGGCATCATCATCCAGGAATGCCTTGCAGGCCTCCATCCTAGCATCCTGTACACACTGCCCCTTTATATCCATATCAGTTAACACCAATTATGTTGATCTAGGAGGAGAAGGGATACCAACCTGCATGTCTTGATCAGTTATAATTATTTCATCCATCAGAGCCTCTTGTGTTTCCTCAACACTTTGCCTCTTTAGACTTGGCACTGATAGTAACTCTATAGGATGATTTCTCGATGGTGAATCTAGGTCCACAATCCTTATCCCTCTAGGTTTCCTGATCCCTTGACCCAGTTGTGATGATGCTTGCATTATTTGTTTTCCCCTTTTATCTCCTGCCTCCTCATCACTACTATCATCTCTCTTCCTCTTGTATAGAGGCCTGTCCTCTGGTGGCTGATAAGTTGGCCTTGTTTCTTCAAGCCTCACCTCCGGTCTCTAAATTCCCCAGTCCACTTCCAAATTGACTTTCTTGGTTTTCAAGGTGCTCATGATATCTTTGAAGTTATTCATTAAGAAATCTATTCTTTTGTGAAATGGAGTGAACTCCATCAGTGGATCATATTTTGGATCCATTTTATGCACCATAGCCAGCAATTTATCATAGGCAATCCATTTCTCTTTATTCAATTCCTTCCTACTCAAATCAAACTCATTTCTGATTAGATCCTCAGGAAAATTGAAAACATGTGCAAACTTTCCACCTTTAATTCATTGCCTGAATAGGGCAAAGAATCCCTTGGGGTCATGCTTCCTCTTAGATCCACTCTTCAAATGATAATCATCAAAAAATCTTCCAAAGTGGACCCATCCTCCCTTGGAAAAGACAAAATTTGAAACAACAGTATAATCAGGGAAGAAAGTCCCTTTTCCTTTCCCTATCAAATTATCCTCATGAATGCAACCTAGTTGCCACATGACCTCGACAAATCCCATCCTTGATGGTACATTATATGGGAGAATGTGAGGAGCTCCCTGGAAACCATAAACCCTTAGGATAGTGCTTACGGGGTATAAGATGATGTCACCCCAATTGTGGCACACCTTCAAATAAGTCTTCCTCACTTTGGGTCAAAGAAAATCATGCAAATCCTCAGGAACCCTTGGCACATTTACCACCAATCTAACTCTAAGTCTAGAAGCAAAACAGTTATCAAATTGCACAAAGCTAGCACCTCCCCTGTTGCAAGAAAAATTTGCACTCCAAACCTGTACTAGTAATCTTTCTCCATTCACTTCTTGCCTCAACTCCATTTTCTCTGAGAAGAAGTCAACATTCTTGTACAAGAACATATGCATTAATAGGGAGTACCAAAAGAAAGGAGTACCAGTGTCCCCCATATGCAACTTCATCAAACCCTCATGTATATTTTCAGCAAGAAAAGATGCATAGTTGTACACTATAGAAAAATTGGGATGCTGAATCTGAGCCCCCATAACATATAAGCAATGGGCATCATGGTATTAGGGCTGAAACCTAAAATCTAGCAAAGTGAATAAAATTTTGCCAAGAAGTGATCAACAAAACAGCTCAGCCTGAAAGGCTCCTGATCAGTTGGGCTAATGTGAATTATTGAACTGCTTGCCTTGGCTAAATGAGGAGGAAACAATTTTGATCTGAAAAGAGGTTGTGACCTGGCATATTCCTGCTTCATTTCCTCAAAATGTACCAGACTAAGAATGGGCTATCTTCACTCAAATCAAAAACCTGCCGAATCTCATCTGTATTTATATTCAGTAGAACCCCATCATCATTATCCCTGATAATCCTTGTAATAGGATCATATCGTGCTGCCACTACTCTGAGTAGGCCAATATCAGGAAATACATTCAGTACAACTAGTTTCCCCATATCATACCTCCAGCCATTACAGAAAGGATGAGGCACATTTCGCTACCCATACCATCTCCTAAACATTTCTAGGCCCATCATTTGGACCCTAGCATCTGCAATATTATAGGTTTTACACCTTAGTCCCTCGCCTAAGGCTTTCCCATTCATTAATACCAAACCCCTCTTCTTGTCATTCGTTGATAACAGGAATTGATCTAGGAAATCTTTGTATAAATTCCTTTGCAAATAATCAATATGGCTGGAATGCTGCTTTAATGGCACCATTTTGAACAACCAGGGCTTCTCCTAAAATCAAATTCTTGAACAAACTAGGGCTACCCAAAATGAAATTACACCAGAACTTTGCAATTTCCCACAATTCAAAAGAACCAGTAACCTTACAGTCTTAATCAACAAGACCCCTGACCAACACAATACAACCCTCCACAAAAAACACATTCAAACAATAACCATGGCATAGAAAGTAACTCACAGGGTTTCGCGCCTTGGAGAAAACCAAACCTCGTTGTAATTGCTTGAAAAACTCAATCTCTAGCTCTAGAGTCCTGGACCACTTCGAAAACATTTGAATGCCTTTGTGGTGAAGATAGAATGGAATTAACTCCTTAAAGCTGATGAAAAATGGCCAGTAGATGTCTCATCCACCATTAAAGCTCACTTGCATGCCACGCCAATGAATTCAATTGTATTTGATGCAAATTAAAATCCTCGTCATCGATCTCTTGTTCATGTCAGATCATCAATGATCAGATGACCATCTTCAAAAGGCTGAAAAAATCTCCATGTCATTATCGAGGGCCCACCATAATACACAACACCAAAGGAATACATGTGGCATCCACCCGTGATATCGCAATCACTAAACACCCTTCACTTTAGGATCACGTGATGGTAGGCAACCATTGATTCCCTCCATCGGTGATCATGATCATTCACAATAGTGAGCAGCACCAAAACCTATCCGTTGAGCATCTTTTCATTAAGGTTAAAACATCATCATTGATCTCGAGCACGTGCATCTCACATCTGGTTTAGTAACCCACTCTATAATGTACTAAAGTCTGATACAAATATTAAGCACTTTATTTACTCCTTTTCAGCATCGACAACCTGGGACACATGGCACCTGCCTGTGATATCACAATCACCAAGCAACTAGTGATGATGTCATCATGAGATTGTGGGGAGAGGTCAAGATGAACCGTAGGGAGATCGGCGATCACTAAAAATAACCACTGCAAAATAATACAATTACTTAAAATAAAAGAGGGGAAGGGGACATCACCTAGGACAACAAAAAATGATGGCTCAAAGTTGTTCTAAAACATAGGGCACGGTCCAACCCAAACTTGAGAAATAAAAGGTTAGGAAAAATATTTAGCATTTTTACTAAAATGGGCCTGGCCTAGACGATTCAATGGGACATAAGTTTTTTTGAAACCATCCTCAAAAAGGTAACATCAGAAAAGACCCAACCCAAAGATATACATTACATGGCAGGTTACTAAAGTGGTTGCGAGATGCATGTGCTCAAAATCAACGGAGGTGTTATAATCTTGATGAAAACATTGCTTGACGGTTATGTTCAACAACGGTGACTGTTATGTATGAACACGATTGCCGATGATGGAGATCAATAGTTTCCTGCCATCGCGTGATGGGAAGATGTGAGGTGTTTATTGATTGCGATATCATGAGCAAGAGCCATGTGTATTCCTTTGGTGATGCATAGTGTGGTGGGCCCTTCGTGCTAAGATGGAGATTGCATCAGCCTTTTTGAAGGCAGTCGTTTGATGCTCTGACGAAAGTGAAGGATCAATGGTTGGGATTTGAATTCACATCAAATTTGATTGGAAACTTGGATCCTTTGGCATGACATGCAAGTGAGATTTAATGGTGGATGAGAAATTTTTTGGCTCAATTGGATCAACATTAAGTAATTTTCCCTTGTCTATTTTACCACAAAGTTATAATAGATTTTGGTTGTGTCTTGATGACAATTTTGGGCCACTTTTGGCTCAAGTTTCTTGAGGTTTGGTGGTTTGCCAGTGCATCAACCATTTTCCAGCGGATGGGAAAAACAAGAAGATTCTCATGGGACTTAGTTGTTGTAACAAATTTTTGAAATAACATAGGGGGGTCCAAGTGACCGGTGAAATGTGTATTTCTAGCCCAATGCTTGTTTTCTCCTTCATTCTCTATAATAAGGATTTCAAGGCTAGAAATATAGGTTAGCAAGTTGGATAATTTTAGGTCGAGTCTAAGTAAAGTTGCAGAGCGAATTCTAAAGGGCCTATTGTTTTAGTGAAAATGTTGTTTTAGATTTTGTGTCATTCTGTAGTAGATTTTAAACTCATTAGAGTTTGATTTTTCAGGATAGTACTAGCATCTGAAGGGAAATTACTCATTTCAAACTCATGTCTCTCCATTGTATAAACATATCATTATTTCTAATAAAATGATCAAGGGTTATTTTGTTCATTTTTAAGTTATGGATGTTGAACTGTTAGTCTGTTAGCTTCTGTTATGTTTTGACTAAAAATCATTATATTATTTATGAAGTGCAATATAATATAAAATATCATGGAGACTTGGAGTGCAATATAAAATATTAAATAAAATATCTCGAACTTGAAGTGCAATGATTCACAATTTATTTGAATACAATATAAAAAATCATCAACTACTGTTTGGAATATGATTCATGCAGTGCTTGAGTGCAATATAAAATAAGATTATAAGATACCATGAACTTGAAGTGCAATGATTCACAATTTTCATTTAATAGAATATAAAATATCATCAACTATAGTTTGGACTTTGGAACAATGGAAATAGATTCAAGAAGTGCAGTAAAAATACCTAAAACTTCCTAATTCTCTTCCATTTCCCAAATGGAGTCAGGGTCCTCAAACCGATGCTCATCTTCAGATAAAGTAAAAGAGCCATCTTGATTCGGAGACTGCTCTACACTTTGTTCGGGTTGTGTCTCAAAATCAACGTTCATTGTTTGATTTGTGTCACTTTCAATATCACTGTCATCTTGATCTATCCTAGGCCCACTTCCACTACCACTAGTACCACCACCAGTACCAATGACTCTTGGAATTGGAGAGCCTGTGTTACACAACCCAACCCCTCTTATTTCACATGTGGACCTCTGGATTGTGAGTGCCCTTTCAAAAGGAAATTTTTTGACATTATATGCAGTTCCTTTCATCCTCAAGCAATTTTCCAAATTCTTGTCTAGTTTGTTTCTTAACTTTGATTTAAAAAACCCCAATGTAATCAAAACTCTCTCATCCTCCACCGACCCCAATATCATTTTTTGACATAAATCAACAAGTTTGAAATATTCTGACATCAAACCACGCAATATTCTACTTTGACCTAAGCTTTTCCAAACCTTTTTTATCGATCCCGGTTCAAAGGCCTTCTCCTTGCCCATGGAATTAGACCGGTCCCTCATAGCTATTGCAAAACTTTGACATTGCTTTCGAAGCTTATTTTCATTTAAAATTCCTTCTATTGCCTGGACATTGTATGTTACCCTTTTCGGAAACTGTTCGATCATGATTTTTACTTGATCATGAAAATATTTTGGGTTATCTCGGTTTACCCATAATTGAGGATACACAATACCCATGGCTTCAAGTATTTCATGTCGAGGGAATCTTTCACGAATCTCTGAGGAAAGAGATTTTTCAATTTCCTTCAAATTATCACTAACAGATTTAACAATGTCGTTAAAATCTTCCTCATTAATAGGTAGTTCTTTTCTAGAGTGCCTGTCTGTCTTACAATGGTACATTGGTATCTCATTTCCACGTACACAAATACATAAGTTCCTGCTTGCATTAAACTTTAAAAAAATATCAGGATTATTCAAATCAGTAATTTTCTACCACATCAAATAATTTGTGCCTTCTTGTGTTAGATCTAGATATAGATGATCGAGGGCCAAGCATGTAAGTTTACATAGATTGGCATATTCTTAAATATACATAGTTATATCTTGTTCTTTCTTCACAAGATTGTTCATCTCATCCAGCATGGGGAGAATACTAGCTAAAGTCAAGAGTGTCTCTATATTGCTTAACCTATGTAAGACTTTAGGAGCTTTGTCTACTATGTTGCGATGCTCATACATCAACCCAATCAAGGATTGATATTCGAAAAGAACTCATTGCACTAGTCCATGCAAGGAGATCCATCTGGTATTGACATCCTTGAGAAGCTTGTTTCCAGGTGTTATTCCTTCAGCAAAATTTTGAAATTCAAGAAAACATTTCGGACTTTGGCAGAAGTATGCATGGATCTCGCGAACTAGATTTTCAACTTTTGATACTATTGGAAACTTGCTTACAATTTTAAATGCTAAATTCATTCTATGGGCCATGCAGTGAATGCCAAGCATGTATGGTACAAAAGTAGTCTGTAACTTTGTGGAAAGACCACTCCTTTGACCTTGCATCACTACAGCTCCATCAACTCCTACACACACCAACTTTTTGGCAATTGTCAACTCATCCAAACATGCAATTTCATTCAAATATTTCTTGACTAATTCAAATAGATTTTGCAATGTTGAACTATCCTTCATTTTATGAACACAAAGAAGATGAGCTTGGTGAAAATGTTGTTCTATAGTATACAAATGCATATAAACCCAAGAAGTATTGTCTACCAAAGGAACTTCATCTAAAGATAATGCAATGAAATTTGACTCTTTTAATTTCTCCTTTAAATCTTGCTATTCCACTGCAGCAAGACAGTTCGCCCATTCCCATCTAGTGTTTACCGACCAATGTGAGAAGGGAAAGTGGGGAACACTCAGATAAGATAATAAATCAAAATATTTTGGGTAGTCTATCATAGGACGTCCCCTGGACAAAATATGAAAAACAACACTCATCTGTACAAGTTTTGACAAATTTTCTGGTGCCATGGCTTTTCCAAAATGAGCCTCAAGTGTACCTTCAAATTTTTTAATCTTCAAAATTCTATGGTTATGCTCTCCATAATCTATGGCATACTTAACATGAAGACATTCTTTCTTTGATTTTGATTGTACGACTGATTTTTCCTTTCCATCTATGATTTGTTTTTTGTAAACTTTGTCGATATGCTTTTCTGTAGTGTCAAACTTTAGCTGCATCGTCTTGTCTCTTCCACATTTCCAACTACAAATCTTACATCTAACCTATGTTTCCCTTTCAATATCCTTTTCATTTGATACCCCCACTGGTTCAAGGAATGGGTACTTCGACAACCAACCAATTTGAAAATTCCTAGTCATTTCCCACTTGCACCCCAATTTTGCTTTGCCTTTTCTTTTCTTGCTACCAACATCATCCTCATCCAAGTCGATTATCTCATTCTGGCTATCTAGGGTATCCCTTGGAACATATTATGTGGTATTGCCATCATCATTTGATACATTTTAGTTTAACACAATGATAATCTCACCTTGACCTTTCTGTGGCAGAAGAGTTGATGATGTATCTCCATCTTCAATAATATTTGGTGGAAGAGTTGATGGTGTAGCTCCACCTTGATCTAATGGATTAGAAGCTTTTCCAATTCCAAAGTAAGACTCTATGGTACCTCCCCATTTTGGGCATTTTGATGGCCTCCCAGTCTCTTCATTACCCGCCTGCTCATGAGTCTTACCCTTGTTGCTCGACATATTGATCTCACTTCAAATAAAAGCTGGAAAAAAATGTCTTCTTGTTTAAGAAGGATAGACCGAAAGAGAATATAGATCCCATTCCCTACTTAAAATTATGTTTAAGACTGAAGTAAGAATGGAAAACAGATAAATAAATCTTATTATTATAACTAATAGTCTAATAACTAATAATAGTATGAAGAAATGATCACTCACTTTTGAGTCTACGTTTTTAGGTTTTGCTGACTTCTGATTCAAGAAGTAGAACCTCAGAACCCAAAAAAATGTGTAAAACCGACCAAAATGTGTAAGAACAAATAACAGTTTCAATTGTATTTATTTCAATCCATATTTGGCGAATTTCACAGGATTTTGAAATGGTATGTTAAAAATTTGGCGAATCCCACGTGCTTATACAACGATACCTTGAAATTTTCAAGGTGAAATAGGTCCTCATAAGAAACTATTTATAAATTTTAATTAGTGAATGGTTCTTCATAAGCAACTATTTGCAAATTTTAATTGGCGAAATGGGTCCTCATATAATGTTTTCTTAATAGTATTGGCGAATATGTTGGTGTTTTATGACATGCTCCTCAGGATTCTAGGCGAAAATATTGATCGGTCAATTGGAAATGCATAGTCTGTTATGGTGAATTTATTACCTAAACATGCCTCATAAAAAAAACCGTTGGTGAATGGACATGCATTGGACTAGTAGTTCATGAAATCTGGGTGATTTGAACACCTTGCTAGATACCTAGAATTCACCAAATTCGATTTGCTTGATTCTTGGAATTTGTCAATTGGTGAAGATTTTCCACTAAAGTTATCCCTGTGACACACCACAATAGAATACCATTGAAGTTCCTTTTGAAGAGGACCCCTTCAATAAGTGCATATCCGTTGTTTTGCAATCTATAGAATCTTCTCTTCTGAGAAGGAAGGCCCAACAAATATTTTCTAGTATGGATGAATCTTACCCTATCTACTACCCAACAACCTTCAGACTGAGGTTTGTTTGTTAGAAGAAGCTCAGGTTACTCTTCTTCGAATACCATTTCTTCATCATGTGCCAAATACTTCCATAGTCCTCTTCCTCAGACGATCTTTGTGGGCTTGACCTCAATATCATATTCGAGGATCTTAGTGATCCAGTTAGCCCTTTTTAGATGATTTCTCCCTCCATGATATACTCATGTACACTAGAATGCGTGACATATAAAATCACCTTGTTGCAAGATATAATGTGTGAAAACTTCTTGAGTCCCTTAACAATGGCGAATGATTTCCTTTTGACAAATTTGTAGTTCGTCTCATAATATTTTAAGGTCCGAGAGTTAAATGCTTTTGAATGTTCTCCCTTTCCTTCATCATCCTTTTGGGTCAAAATAGTAGCGATGTTGTATTATCTATTGAATACATACATTATGAAGTCCTTTGATAGGTCTTGATTTACCAGCACAAGAGATGAAGAAATAGCTTCCTTAACCTTCTCAAATGCTTCTCTAACTTCCTTTTTGAGCATTAGGGTGATAGGTCTAATTATTCTTATAAAATCATAAGTGAATTTTCTCACAAAATTTACCTTTCCTAGAAAGGACTAAACTCCCTTTTTTTCTCTTGAAGGGGAATCTCTCTGATTTCCTTTACCCACTTTGGATCGATTGCAATTTCATCTTTAGACACTACATGTCCCAATAGTTTTCCTTGCGACACTCTAAAAACACATTTTTTTGGGTTCAGGGATATCCCAAACTCTTGGCACTTTTCAAAGACCATGTCAAGGTGATCAAAATGATCATCCTTAGGCTTGGAGAATACTATGAGATCATCTAGGTAGATCAAGATGATTCTATTGATCAAATCCTTGAAAGCGATATTCATTTCTTGTTGGAAGGTGGCCCTCGCATTTGAGAGGCCGAAGGGAATTTTCACATCTGCAAATGTTCCCCACTTAGTGGTGAACGTTGTTTTGTGTTGATCCTCCTCTTTTACCTAGATCATGTTGTAATCCAAAAATCCATCCAGTAGAGAAAACATCCTTGACCTTGACACTTCTTGCAAGATAGACTTCATGGAAGGCAAGGGGTAGTGGTCCTTCAGGGATGCTCTGTTCAAGTCACAGAAATCAACACATAGGTGGATGTCTCTGTTCTTCTTTCAAACTGGGACCAAGTTAGATACCCATGTACTATTCTTGATCGAGAAGATGATCTAAGACTGAATTAGCTTTGTCAGCTCTTACGCCATCAAGGCTTCAATCTTCAGATTTACTGGCTTCTACTTCTAGCAGACAGGTTTTGCTCATTCCTTCGATTATATAATATGTTGGATGATTTCAGGATCGTATCCCTTGAGCTAATCATATGACCAAGCCACTACACCCTCATATTTCTCACAAAAATGGATGAGCCTTTCTTTATTGTGTTGCAGGACATATTTTTTGACCTTGAACCTCCTTTTGTTTTTTACTTGAAAATCTGCATAGTCACT
>CM021101.1:124737602-124794119 GCA_007115665.2 Sequoiadendron giganteum | reverse complement strand
AAATGGAAGAGCCCTCCATAGGAAACAGTGGAGTCGGCCCGCATCAAATAGGGATCAAAAGACAAGTAAGACAAGAAATAAATTGGGTTTACTATGCTCACCATAGAGTAGAGATAGCTACTCGAAGGTGCATAAGAAGATTGCAACAAATTCAAACCACCCCACAAGAAATAGAAGCCCAGAACCAACAACATTGTGAGAGAAGTCAATATTACTATGCTCAACATGAACAAACATCACAATGTCAAGATATGCAAACACAAAATACACGGCACATGGAGCACCATTCAATAACAATGCTCACTTCATAGTAGCAATGAAAAGATTCTGACAAAGAATAGATACCCTTTCCAACCAAAAAACATGCATTGTATGTAAGGAATGTTACCTAGGCATGCTCTTCCATTCATCTGATACTCATGGTACTTGTAAAAGATGCCTTGCCGAGAGAGGCATACCTTGATTCTCTGCACTCAACAACATGGACCTAGGAGAACAACCTGCAGTCTTGAAAAGACTAACCCAAGTGGAAGAAATGCTCATTGCCAGGGTCAACCCAGTGCTACAAGTAACTTGCATTCTTGGAGGCCAATATAAATATAGTGATCACACAATTTTCTTCCCACAAGATATAAATCACATTGCACAGGTTCTTCCATGAAGAATACAAGACTTGGACATGCTCATAGTATGGAGACTCGATACAGAAGGACACCATTACGATTGTTATGTAAGTAGAAGCCATATCAAAAATGCATTGCAATACAAACTCAAATATGACCGATACTATAAAGATGTTACAATAAATTTTGACCACTTGGACCAGTTTCCAGAAGCAAGAACAGACATATCAAATATGCTCCACATAATTGAAACTAACAAAGACATAGTGGTTCTAGGTAATGAAAGTGACTATGATGGAGATGATATTTCAAGTAGCATAGTAAATACATCATCATTTATGGCCAGACTGCCACACATATGTCGTGAATTAGAAATTATTAACATAACATTGGACCTTGAGGATAACACAAACAACATTATTGATTGGCCTGAAATAAACTCATCTCCAATAAATGAATACAATACTGAGGGTTTGTTCGATATGGCATTTCCGACACTATTTCCAAATGGAACTACACTACAAATGCAACCACGAATTAGGGAAGTCCACATGCATGAGTATGCACTCCACTTGATGAGATTTCATGACCAAAGGTTTGGAAGGCATCCATGGTTCCGATATTTCATCTTTAACCTTATGATGTGACATCGTAGCCAGGGTATCATAGCAGTTTTCATTAAACAAAATGCAGAAGAGAACATGCCAGCCACTATTGAAAACCTCATAGCACATCTCAAAAATATCCCTGATACACAATTAGCTGGCGAGCTCATGCACTTTGGATCTTCAATGCAGGGCACAAGACCATACTGGAACAAGTGTCATTGTGAACTAACAAATATGATCAACCAAATTGGATCTCCCACTCTTTTCTTCACATTAAGTGCAGTAGATACAAAGTGGCTAGACCTCCAACATTTGATCTCTAATGACATAGCCTTGGAAATGCAAACAAATAATCAATGCCTAGCTAATGTAATAAACAACCCCCACACAACATCACTATACTTGCATCATCACTTCACAGCCTTTCATGAAGAAGTCCTTGAGAAACTCCTCATTGCAAAAGATTATTGGTATAGATATGAATGGCAGCATCAAGGCACTACACACGTCCATGGATTCCTTTGGCTTGAAAATGCACCAGACATGGATAACCTTGATTGGCAGGACAATGCTAAATTTGAATAGGCAAGAACATACTTTGACAAGTATGTCAGTGCTTGGAATCCTTGCAATGCATCATGTAGAAAAAACACCATTTACTGATCTCTGTTGGGCGATCCTTGCTTGCTAGACATGGCCAAGATGTTTGCAATAGACCCCTCTCATGACTACACAGAGATAATCAATTGAGTCCAAAGGCACACAAAATGCAGAGAGGGAACATGCTTATGTAAGAAGGGGAAAAAGCTGGAGTGTCGATACAAAGCTCCATGGAAAGAAAAATTTATGTCTACCTTATCATGTGACAATAGTGGGAAAAAACAATATGAACCTGCAAGGAATGATGATAGGCTAAACATACACAATCCAACAATGATTTAAATATGGAGGGCCAACATAGATTGCCAACCTGTCATCTTGCGAGCACTTGTACTTAAATACATTTCCAAATATGCATCAAAAGTAGAGAACATCTGAGACTTGTACTAATATGTTAGCAAGAATTTATGCATCCCAAAAAGCAGATGACCCGTCCCTCACAGTGTATCAGAAATTCATGGCAGAGATTGTGGCAGAGCATGATATAGGAGCTCAAGAAACATGTCATATGCTACAAAAATTGCCGCTTGTTGTTTGTAATCAACCTTTTACATCTTTAAATTTAGGTCAGAAGATGTTCCAATGAGTAACACGAAGACCAAATGAAAGACACCTTCAACCTAGCTACCTTCATTTCTACATCAATCACCCTCCATAATTACCTACTCGAGTCAGCATGCTCTTTCTCCTATTCTGCAGGTCGCAAGGGTTGCAAGTGGAAAGAAAGAAAGGTCAAAGCCATTGTCAATGTTTTCCCAAAGTTCTATATCACCCCAAAGGAGGAATCTGACCATTTTGAAATATTCTGCTAGAGTGAGTTACTACTGTACAAAAATTTTCGAAGCTTGGAAATCGACATAGGAATTACTAAGGATACAATTATAGAAAATTGGAAGCAAATGAGTGCATCCAAATATGATGTATGGAATGTAGCTCACACCCCCCAATTGGAGTAGAGCATCGATTGTGAAGAATCAGACAATGAAATATAGTTGGACACAAGGGACATAATAGAAATGAATGAATGGGAATTATTTTCACAAATCGGCCCATCAAACAATCTCAACATAAATGACCTTGAGATGCTTGGCAGGCATGAGTTTGATAGAAACAACATATGGGATCAACATACAGTGCCACATGACCTTCATGACAATGCTACACAATTCATATGCATGAAAAAAACATACAGCCAAGAAGACCACACTCCAAGGCAGTTAAATGTACAAGACTATACCCTTTCGCCCAAACAAATACTAGCACTCACAATTATTATTGACCATAACAACCATCTCTCAAATAAACCATTGCACATGATCATACAAGGAACAACAGGTAGAGGAAAATCCTACTTGATTTCTCGCATAAGAAAAGCACTTGAGAGTACTACTCTACAACAAAGAAGCCAATCGCTTGCATTAGCTCCTATAGGGGTTGCTGCATTTAATATAAATGCATCAACTATACATTGAACGCTCTGGATTCCTATCAAATAAATGCACCCATTGCAAGGCCAAGCATTAACATCATTCCAAGAAGAGATGAAAAACATAAGATATATTTTGATTGATGAGATGAGCTCATAGGGCCAAAATTACTATTGAAAATTGATGCAAGGCTATGTGAGGCCTTCCTGCACCAACAACACCTATAATTTGGTGGGGTTTTAGTAATCCTTATCGGTGACCTTGCCCAACTACCGTCTATGATGGACAGGCCTATTTACACATCACACTCAAATGCAAGAACACTTTGGCACCAATTCACAACCGTTGTCACCTTAGAAAAATTATTTCATCAACAGGGTGAGACTCCAACACAAAGACAATTTCGTCAAATGTTGCAAAACATATGAAATATAGAAGCAACACAAGAGGATTAGCAACTTCTAATGGCACACACAAACATGAAGCTCACCTCGATGGAAAAAGAGTAATTTGATAATTCAATGCACCTATTCACTACAAATTATTTAGTAAGAATGCACAATAGAAGAATATTAAAATTGTTGAACTGACCAATAGCAATTAGTACTGCAACAAACACCAGAACTGGAGCAGATAATGTAACTACTGATGAACAACTTGAAAAACATGTATTGCTTTGTACAAGACAACATATCATGCTCACAACCAACATATGGATGCAAGTTGGACTTGTCCATGGAGCACTAGGTGAAGTTATAGAGATTGTTACAGCCCTAGATCGAAACCACTAGAATTACCACTCTTTGTTGTAGCAAGGATCGATAATTATAGCGGGCCACCATGGAATGAAGTTGACCCCAAAAGTGTCCCGATAATACCCGTAGCATTTGGTAGCTGAAGGTAGATCCCACTTACAATGGCATGGGCGATTACCATACACAAATCCCAAGGCCTAACACTACAGAAAAAAACAATCGACATTGGAAAAATAGAAAGGCAAGGACTAACATTTATAGCTATCTCTAGAGTAAAATCATTGGATAGCCTTCGCATCCAGCCAACGTTCACTTTCGAAGGATACTCCAAAATGCAAAACAATCCATACACAACTTTAAGGAGAGAAGAGGAGGCTCGATTACAACAACTATCTCCAACAAGTACAGGTACACAACTCTTGTCCCTTTCTCCTTCACATCTCTCCCTACTATTGTCGGATCATCATTTCCATATTAAATACAAATTCCTATTCTGCAGATACCTACTCCAAAGCATGACAAAAACCACCTACAAGCAGACATATCAGCCATAAGTATCCACATCAACAACAACTAGCTCATATTCAATCTCTTATGGTAATTCTATTTCCTATTAATAGTAATCCTATACACCGAGTACATATAAAATCTTGTACCATTCAAGAAAAAAATCCACACCTACCAATTCCACTGCTCCTATTTTATAGGTGTTGAAGAAAAATGGCACTTAACATACAGTATCACTATCAACCACCAACAATTCTATTCTCATAACCAACCTCTTAAGGTTCTAATTTTGAAGTCCCATAAAATACTTTTTGTATTGCACTAATAATTGGTGCAAATGAAATTTCTTTGGTCCATATTCAAGCAGGAACTTCCCTACGATGATATCTTGCTATTGGTGTAACCATTGCACCTCAGCTAGGGTGCAAGTGCTAGTTTTATAAGTTCTAGAGATATATATGCAAAATGTGAGATCACACACAAGGCACGCGAACTGTTTTGACAAAAGTATCAAAGACAAAATGCCTAATGTGAACGTACAAACTAGCCATGTGAACTATTTGGTAGGATGCCACAAAAATGTGGATGCACAGACAAGCATATTAACTATTAATAGAAGGGCCTCAAATAGATCTTGTCTCACAAAAATAAATGATAGGAGGATTCGTAAAATTTTTATTTGTTGAAAAGGTTTAAGAAGCTTTCAAGAAATGTAATTGGTGGGTGTAAATAGGTGTCATGTGTCATGGAATGCAATGATTGTAGGATATGCATAAAAAATTCAATTTCAATCATAGAGAATAGGGAAACAATAAGTATTCTATTGATATAAATGTGAGTGCACAAATTCAAACAAAATCCCACTCAAACACCCTCAAAATGCTGCAAACAACATAACTGCTCCTAGAAATATGAAAACTCGTGAAATCAAATGTAGTAAATATCAAAAGAGACATCATAAAAGCTTCATCTCAACACTCATACGTGTACTTTGTTGTTGTTCTCCATGGAAAACTCTTGCTCAAAAGCCCCAGAAAATGTAGGACAGTAAAAATCCAATGCATACCAAATAGGAAAATGTTGAAGGAAACTTAAGAAAAGCCCTGGTACCCCCATTTTGCATAATGAACAATCCAAGAAAAATTATAGACCATTCCCCCCAAAACATTTACAGGAACAAGAAAATGTCTATTGTACGAGAATTCCAAAACTATCCTAATTGACTATTACACTCTCGATTAAAGTTAATTATTAATTTATTAAATCAATAGTCAATTAAAAGTATTTCATTTAAAAATTATAATTTGGGTAAATATAAAATTGATATCCAATTTCACACAAATGGCTAAAACCATTTACCCAATATTTACGTACACATTATGATTAATTAAGTAATTCCAACCATATAACATTTTATTTATTTACCCTATTATTATTATTTATTAATTAGAAGATTACATTGTGAATTAATTTTGTTATTAACTATGATTATATATATTTATATTTATTTAACAAAGATATACCCCTTTTACTTAACAATTGATTTAAATGCATAAAATAACCCAAGGCATTTTATCAAAGAATTTAAATTAAATACAACCAAATGCCAAATAATTACCTGACCACTATTAGGGTCGAAATGAAAAACCTCAAGCAACACTAACTAACCACTGCCAATACTGACAAAAATGACAAGGTGCCAAACCAGATACTCATCCTCTTCGAGGATGATGGCTAGGGTAGGGGGCCAAGTGTTATCTTTGATCAACTGATCCATTGGGTTCAAGGCACACTCATACCTACCAATTCAAGTGGAGTTGATGTCTGGTGCTTGCAACCTGCAACACAAAAGACAATTGTGCATATACATATACATATAAACATACACACTCTAAAAGGGAATCAGAACATCATAGGGTGCTCACAAGTGAGCGATGTGACACTGTCCCTTCCACTCAATCACATTAGTAAGATCAACACCTAGTAATTGAATCAACTCATATTACAATAAGCTACATAGTAATCAAAGTAAGACCAGTCACATAATAATCACATAATGGTCATGATAAGATAATCACATAATGCTCATGATAGGGTTGGTCCTCATATCCAAATCAGATCTCCATAGTCACCCTAATAAAACCATATACTAATCATAACATGTGCATAAAACCTCAAGTAACAGAAGTTTCATTAATGGCATCATTGTAACAATGAATCTAACATCATATACTGTATCATAATGTCTCATCATAAAACAGATCAACTGTCAGTCTATTAAGGAAATAGTACGAGGCACTACATACATACATATGCATATCCACATACATACATAGATAGATACATATATACATACACACATGCATATGCATATATATATAGATATAGACACACATACACACATTATAATTAATTTTTTCATAGTATGAAGTCAAAAAAATCATTGCAATGAAAACCTTTATGTCGTATAGATAAATGATGATAAAATACAACAAACTGCCAGTAGGAATGTAAATTTGATGTATGCAAGTTGGGAAGCTTAACAGTAATGATCAGATGAATGAGATACAAATATAACTATGATATTATTAAAACATGAATAATGCTATTCTTATTATATTTGATGTATGCAGTTGGAAAGTTTTACTAAGGATATAATCATATCTCACATTTTTGAAGATTCATGGCAGTATGAAGCTAAAAGATATAGTTTATATTGCATATTAGGGCACCCTACATGGAAGTGCAATAGAAAGGATGTATTTTCAGATCAATGTGTCCTCAAGAAAGATAATCAAACATGCCATATATAAGATCTTATATATTGATATATATTTGTATAAGATTATTCATATATATATATATAATCTAATAAGAATATATCATTGTTTGTAAATTGTAATTATCTAAAAAAAGAAAACGTCGACCCAAATAAGTGGAAGAAAACAAATTAACCCATATCATTGTGTGTGAATTGTAAGGGGAAAGGATGGGTAGAGGTTTCCTAAAACTAGGAGACTTTGCATGATGTGTTCTTATATTTGATGTATGCAGTTGGAAAGCTTTACTAATTATAATCTTGTTATTATATTTGATGTATGATGTATACATGTGACAAAAATGTAACTCTGATATGATTAAACAATGGATAATGCTATTTTTTGTAAATTTGGACTCTTTCATTTTGAAGAGCTAACTAAAAACAAAATAATTTGTATGCATCAAAATAATGTAAACACTAAGTACATAAATATAAAATAGTCTATTGATAAATGAATACATAAATTTAGTAATTCTGGGTGTACCAACCTGAATTTTGTAGAGGATATTTAGTGAAAGTAGAGGAGAATTCATAGTGAAAATGGTTTATGTAATGGGATACATCTACTATATTTGCTAGATATTGTTGTTGATTGCTTGGTTACCAAATGCTTTCTTCTGGATTCGTAAAACAATTATAGAAATTATGGTTTGTGAAGCTTCCTATATTTATTTTATTTAATATATATATATACATATATACATATAAATATGGATATATACATATAAACATACATATAAATATACATATATATAATATTATATATATATATTATGATATAGATATATATGTTAAGATTATATATATACATATGTATATGTATATGTATATATGTATATATATTCTTGTGCAATTGTAGCTTGATGGCAATAGAAGAGAGGCCTTGATTCAACATAATTTAATTGAATCTTTCCTTGGTATGTTGAAGTCTAGAAAGTTTAGCTTAGAGCATGCAACTCTTGGGGCTTTCCACAAGCTCTCTTTGCATGCAAATTCTAAAAATTGTTTTGTAGAAGTAGGAGGGGTTCCTTTGCTACTTCACTTCTTAGAGAATCCTCATTTGAATATGAGAGTCAAAGCTATAGCCATTCTAGAAAACTTTACTATGCGACATAGGACATATTTTCTTCTCTATGATGATAAGGTGCCAATGGAAGCTTGCAAGCTCATAGAAGTCATTATGGGAATTCTAACTTGTGAATTACAAATTGTAAAAAATACAATGAAGGTACTGTTATCTTTGATGGGAGCTTCAAAGGCCAGTGATGTTACTGGATTGATTTAGGAAAATGATAATAACCTTCAAACAATTCAAAATTTTATCAAAATTGCATAGCCTCCCTTGCAAAATTAGGCTATACAACTAGTTTTTTGCATGTGTAGAAAGAATCCAAGCACCATGTATTTTATGGATCATGATGATGACTGTTTGAAAGTACTAATCCATGGAATAAAAAATGAGTTATTTGAGGGAAGTGTTATAGTAGGTGCAACATGAATTTTTTCATACATTCAGCTATCTGAAAATAACTTGAATAAGCTCATGGCCATTGAGAATGTGCTCCCAACATTAGTTAAGATTTTTTCTAAGGAAAATAGGAAAGACTAAGCTAATGCCTTGAGATTTATAGTAAGGTTAACTAATTTATTTGACATCCAAACACAGTGGTTGTTGATTCATTTGTGTCCTATTTTATGTCTAAAACAAGTGCTAAGGTCTGGGACTGCAAAAGCCAAAATTTTATCATGCAAGTTCTTGGAAAACATATCTAAAATAACTGCAAGAATAAATAGAGAACCTCATAGGTGGAGTTTCAATTTAGCCATAAAAAAATTTGTAATATGCAAGCTACACAAAGGAAAATGTAGATCAAAGGATTGTGTTGTTGAGGCTAGAGTAGTTCCAGATATTGTGGAGATGCTGAAGGATAGAATTCCAAAATTTTCTTTACCTCTGTTGAAGGCTTTGGATTTATTAATGGTAGACAAAATCATGCCAGAGCATGGCATACAAATCTTGTATAAGTGCAAAGGAATGTTGACAATTTGTTTCCATTGATTCAGTCTAATTCCCATGCCTACCCGGAAAAATCTATTGATCTATTTAAAGTCTATATATATATATATATATATTGTAATTACTAAAAAAATAAAATCTCTACCCAAATAAATGGAAGAAAATAGATTAACCCATATCTTGAAACTGCTCAATAAATTGGGGAAAAAATTGTATACCCATTGAATTTCATGATTATAATGGAGGGATTCGAAAAAATCTCACACTATTCTACTTAATTCACATTCTATACATAATGAATTCATAAGAATATATTGTTGTGTGAAAATTCTAATTAATGA
The DNA here is from genome assembly GCA_007115665.2 of Sequoiadendron giganteum. Taxonomy (NCBI): domain Eukaryota; kingdom Viridiplantae; phylum Streptophyta; class Pinopsida; order Cupressales; family Cupressaceae; genus Sequoiadendron; species Sequoiadendron giganteum. The sequence continues at coordinate 124,784,360 of CM021101.1, read as the reverse complement.
AAATGAAAACCTCTACCCAAATGAGTGGAAGAAAATGGAATAACCCATATCCTAAAACTGCTTAATAAATTAGGGCAAAAATTATATACCCATTAAAATTCATGATTATAAAGGACAGATTGAGAAAAAAATATGACAATGTTCTATTTAATTTACATTCTATGTAATGATTTCATAGTAAAGCATCAAAAAAATCATAGCATTGAAACCCTTCACACCACACAAACAATAATTCTGCAAAATAAAATGAAACCCTTCATGAAAATAGCCATTTGTTCTAATTATTTCACAATATAATAAACCCCAACACGACATCCATACAAATCATGTGAAGTTGAAAAAAAATATGAAGGAGAACATATTAAATCAAATCATTTAAAAAAATGTTGTAGCTTGTAGAATTCATGGGTTACCTAAAACATCATGTGGACAACATGTATCATGTGTATTCCTCAAACCGGTTAAAAATTTGGGACATTATCCCAATACCCACTAAAATTAATGATTTTTCACAAGGGATTCTGAAATAAATCATACAATTATCTATTTTATTCACATTCTATGTGATTGTTTCGTAGTATATTGTAAAGAAAATCATTATAGTCAAACCCTTGATTCCATATAGAGAAATGATTGTAAAACATAACAAAATGCATTATGAACCTCGACACCAATTGAAACCCATTATTGAACATACAAAATGCCACAAGAAAGGACACAAAGAATGTTACATGGTAGAAGAAGCACCAAGTGGAACCTCGAACATTCACAAGAGTTCAAGAGGATGGCGAGAGAAGGAGATGCAAGGAGAAAATGTGAGAAAACCATGGGAGATAATTACTTTAGGGCTAAAAGTTTCCCGACAACTCATGGTAAAATTAACCTATACCCATGGTTAAGTAGACGTATATGTGGCATGTAGTTAACATATTCATGTGGTCAGGTAAATAAATTGCACCCACCTCCTAGCAAACCCATGTTTAAATATGAGTGGGCCCACATACAAATGAATGCTGAAATAGATGTTTTTATAATTTGAAATTGGATATTTTTTATTTTTTTGGTTGTGTAATAAATGAGTAGTGGAAAAGTGGTAGTGATGTAGTGGATGGAGCATTAAAAACACCTTTTTTGACCACCTCTCACTTTATGGGTTCAAGAAAATGCATTCTAACTACCAACAAGCCATTTTTTCTTTTTAAGCTAATAAGTTACTTACAGACATGGCAAAAAAATAAATAAAGAAATTCAATGTATTCTTCACTCTCTATAGATGCATGAAGTTATCCTTGGTGACTACTAGTACATTTCCCGTAATGGGCATTTTGGAAGACCATGATCAAGATGCACATAAATTTGTTGTGAAAGACCATGAATGATGCAATGGATGAAACTTTGTGAATAGAATTAAGCCAAGCTATACAAGATGGTTGTAGGAGTTTGACTTGGTTGTTTTTCAGGAGTAGATTTATCAAAGCATATTCCAATATGACAGTGTGCAGACCCCACTCAAGCATTTGTTGTTACACTTGGTATGCAACAATTTGGCCTAATTATAGAAGACTAAAGGAAACACAGACATATTTTTCTAAACTTAACAAAAAAATCCATAGTTCTCTGAAGACTGGTATCGATACGTCTATTTTTAAAAAATATGGATTGGGTAGTTGGAGATGTCATATTATTTTTAATATAATTTAATAATTTATAAATTTTGCTACATTAAAATTGAAAATATCATGACATTTAACTTTCAAAAAAAGAACACTCCTAAATTTTAACATTAAACTTAAAGTTTAAACACACAAATGTCAAATAGTCAAAGAGTTCATACTACATATTTGATATTACACATTGAAATTTAGAAATGTTGATTCTCTTTTTTCTTTTCATATGGAAACTTGTGGAAATGTAGGGTTTCTTTGACTCTTTTAAATGAAAATTTGAGATATCTCTAACGAGTTTTTAATATGGGGAAACACATCTCGGTACACAAGACATGTTCCAAGGGGTTGGAGTCACGTCTTCGTGCAACTATGAAAAAATATTACATATGGTTAGATGAACATGAAATTGCATTAATAATTAACGACATATTTGAGCATGGATGCATTAAAAGAATTATCAAAAGGGCCATGCTTCATAAACGTGTGATACAAAACAAAAAGATTATCTAATAGTTGTATTTTATTTTCTCTCTCATTTATTAGTTTTCATTCCAAGCATTCTAATTTTTTTGAGTGTTTGGTTGAAAATAGTTAGGCTTATTTGGTAAATTATGAAAGGTTCAAAATGATAGTTTTATTATTATTATTATTTTAGAAAACTTATTATTGATAATATTTTATTACATTTTTGTAATTTTTGAAGTAAATAATATGAATTTTTCATTTTAAAATCATAAGGGAAAACAATCAATTTAAATCATTGGAAGAAAAGTGAAACTTAGATTCTAAAATTCAAGAAGAATTTCTTGAAATTTATGGGTGAGAAAAAATTAAGGGAAATTGGGTGAATGGTCATAGTTCCATCTATCCCTATCAACATGTATTAACCATTGCATGGTGTCCTCGTATATGCCATCCATACATTATGTGCAACACATAAAAAATTATCATTTACCACTATTATTTTCATTGCAAAGTTTTCCTCTCTAATGATAGTTTTAGCATCAGTAGATCCTTGGTTCAAATCTACTTTTGGACATTTCTTACATAAGCTAAACAATCCCCCTCACACATCCTACAATTATTAGGAATGACATGGAAAATGTAGTAGGAAAATCCTCACCAATGATCTTTATTGCTAATAAATTTTTGATAATCTATCAAATACTCATCATGCACATGCATTCAAAAGGGTATGACATGACTATTTTATAGTGGGAGATAAAAAATTGAATTTTAAATAAATTTGTATTGATTTATTACAATTTTTACGATCATTTTTACTATGTGGGTATTATTGAACAATTGCTGTTATTTTTTATGTTATGGAGTATTTGAAATTCTAGGAAATAGAGGTAAGAGAAAATAGTGGTTGTGCAACCCTCAAATCCCTACTCAAGGATAATATAAGTGATATAGAATTTCATGGTGGAGAAAATTTTAATATTTTGTGCCCTTGCCTATTTTAACAAACATTTTTATTGGGGAGGTCTATCTTAAGGATCATTACTATCATTGTTGCTATTTGGCTATATTTGAAAACTTACAAGAGTGCCCAATATCCACAAATCCACCTATTATCCTCATTTTTTATCTTAATATTTTTTAAATTTCATGCTCATTGAAATAACATGTATCATCTAATCAATGACATGAATATTATGACAAGTTTTCTAAGTTAAATGTGGGTAAGTTCACCAATCTGTGACACAATTTTGATGCCAAATTGCAAAAAAAACCCGTAATAGGCCATATTGCGCTCGCCAAATTTGAAAAGTGCCACATTTGGCAAATGCCAAATTTGGCGCTCTCCAAATGGCTTTACCATTTGGTGCTCTCCAAATGGATTTACCATTTGGTGAGCACCAAATGGCTTGAATTTTGCAATCAGTGAACAAGTGTGAGCTCTCTTTCTTTTTGCAATGAATTTTGGAATGCATTTTTCTAAACTCTTTTATTTTCGGTTTCTCTTCCAAGGAAACTATATACATGAAATAAAAATTTAAGTATAAGTTTACATTTACATATGTAAATTTACTTTCTTATACTTTAGGTTATATTACATGTATATAGGTAGGATGTTTGAGAGTGGTTTCAGATCTCTAGGAATTATAGTGCAAATTCTAGTTTTTGGAAGATCTTAAAAATTTTAGACTTAGTCAAATTTCAGTAATCAACAATTCAAATTTCAGTAATCAGGAGTTCAAATTTTAGTAGTCAACAAATTGTATCAAATTTCTCTCTCCTTCTCTCTACTCTCTATCTCTCCACTCCCTCTCTCTCTCTCCCTTGCTCTATCTCTCTCCCCTCTCTCTCTCACACCCTTCTATCTTCTCCCTACATTTGCCTCCCCCCTCCCCTCTCTCTCTCTCTTTAACTACCTCTCCCTCCATCACTTTTTATCTCACTTATGTCTCCCTCCCTACCTCTTTCCCTCTCTACTCTCTATCTCTCCTCTCCCTCCCTCTACGCACATCTCTCTCTCACTCTTTATCCCTCTCTTCCCCCACTTTCTCTCTAACTCTCTCCTCTCTATCTCATAATTCTCTCTCCCTCCCTCTCACTCTCCCCTCTCTATCTCACCACTCTCTCTCTATCTCTCTCTCTCACACACAAACCTCTATCTCCCTCGCTAACACTCCCTCCCTCCATCCTTCCCTCTCTACTTCTCTCTATCTCTCCTCTCCCTCCCTCTCTCGACCTCACCCTCCCTCCACTTCTTTTCGTCTCTCCTCCCAATCTCTCTCACTATTGTCCCTCCCTCCCTCTCCCTCTTTCTCTCTCAATCGATCTTTTTCTCTATCTCACCATTCTCTCTCTCTCACTCACTCACACACCTCTATCTCCCTCCCTCCCTCCCCTCTCTACTCTTTATCTCTCCTCTCTCTTTCCCTCTCTATACCTACCTCTCCCTCCATCACTCTCTCTCTCTATCCCTCTCTATCTCACTTATGTCTCCTTCCCTACCTCTTTCCCTCTCTACTCTCTATCTCTCCTCTCCCTTCCTCTACCTACCTCTCTCTTTGTCTCTCCATCCCTCTCTTTCTCTCTCACTCTCTCCTCTCTATCTCTTATCTCTATCTCTACCTCACCTCCTCTCTAAATCACCATTCCCTCTCTCCCATTTCCCTCCTTCCCTCTCACTCCCTCCTCTCTAAATCACCATTCTCTCTCTATCCCACTTTCCCTCATTCCCTCTCTATGTCTCACTTATCCCTTTCTACCTCTCCCTCCCTCCAACCTCCCTCTCTCTCTTTATCTCTATTTCTCATTCTCTCCTTACCTCTCTACTCTCTATCTCACCACTCTCTCCATCTCACTCTCCCTCCTTCCCTCTCTCCCTCCTATCCATCCCTCTCTCCTTCCCTCTCTACCTACCTCTCATTCCACTACCTACCACTCTCTCCCTCACCCATCTTTATCTCTTACTCTCTCCTTCCCTCTCTACTCTATATCCCTCCTCCCTTCCCTCTCTAATCTATTTCTCTCTCTCCCCCTTCCTCTGTCCCCTCATTTTATCTCCTCTAACTCTCTCTCCCTCTCACACACACTCACCTTTGTCTCCTCCTTTCCTCTCAAACCATCCCTCCACTCTCCACTTCTCTCTATCTATAATCTCTCTCTACATCTCCTTCCCTCTATATTTATCTTTATCTCGCCTCTTTCTCTCTTTACCCACTTCTCCCTCCATCACTCTATATCTCAATCATGTCTCCTCTCTCTCTCTCTCTCACACACACACACACACACACACACACACACACACACACACACCTCTATCTCCTCCCTACTTGTCCCTCCCTCCCCTCTCCAATTCTCTCTATCTCTCCTCTCTCTACATCTCCTACCCTCTCTACCTATATTTATCTCCCCTATCCCTGTTTTTACCTACCTCTCCCTTCATCACTCTGTATCTCACCTATGTTCCCCTACCTACCTAGGGTTGAGGTATTAAGGGTCAAGGGTTGATAATTCAGGGTTGAGGGTTTAATTTATAGGGTAGAGGGTAGAGGGTAGAGGGTAGAGGGTAGAGGGTTTAAGGGTCAAGGGATTAAGGGTTGAGGATTAAGGGATTATGGTATAGAGTTTACTTGGGTTTAAGGGTTTAAGGGTTGAAGGTATAGGGTTGATGGTAGAGGGTATTGGGTTTAGGGTAGAGGGTATCGGGGTGAGGGTTGAGTGTTTAAGGGTTTAAGGGTTGAGGGTATAGGGTTGAGGGATAAGGGTAGAGAGGGAGGGAAGGATGGAGGGAGAGATGGAGGGAGAGATGGAGGGAGAAGTGAGATAGAGAAGAGAGAATAGGAGAAAGGGATAGAGATATATGAGGGTTGAGAATCTAATGTATAGGATAGAGGGTTGAGAATTGAGGGTATAGGATTGATGGTTTAGGGTATTGGGTTAACAGTAGAGGGTAGAGGGTAGAGGGTAGAGGGTAGAGGATAGAGGGTAGAAGGTTTAAGGTTTAGGGTTGAGGGTAGAGGGTTTAGGGTATAGGTTTAAGGGTATATGGTTGAAGGATTAGAATTGAGGGTCTAATGTATAAGGTAGAGAGTATAAGGGTTCATGGTTTAGGGTTTAAGGGTTGAGGATTAAGGGATTAAGGGTTCAAGGTTGAGGATTGATGGTTAAGGGTTTAATGGTTTAGGGTTTAAGGGTTGAGGGTAAAGAGTTTAAAGATGAGGGTAGATGGTTGAGGGTATAGGGTTGATGGATTAGGGTTCAAGGTCCAACATATAGGGTACAAGGTATAGGGGTTGAGGTTTTAGGGTTAAGGGTTTAGGATTGAAGGTAGAGGGTTGAGGGATGAGTGTTTAAGGGTTAAGGGTTTAGGGATTAGGGTAGAGACTTTAGTTGGGTTTAAGGGTTTAAGGGTTGAGGGATTAGTGTTGATGGTATTGGGTTGAGGGTAGAGGGTAGAGGGTTTAGAGGTTTAGGATTTAAGGTTGAGGGTTGAAGGTTTAGGGTATAGGGTTGAGTGTTCAAGGTTTTAAGGGTTGAGGGATTAGGGAGGAGAAGGTGGGATGGAGGGAGGGATAGATGGAGGGAGAGTCTTGAGAGAGAGGGATGAAGTAGGAGAGAGATAGAGGTTAGATGGTTAAGGGTAGAGGGTAGAGGGTTTAAGGGTTAAGGTTTTAGGGGAGAGGGGAGAGGGGAGAGAGATAGAGGGAGTGAGTGAGTGAGAGAGTGAGAGAGAGAGACCTAAGAGAGGGAGAGGGGGTAGGAGGTAGAGTCTTGAGAGAGAGAGTGAGGGAGGGAGTGGAGAGAGAGATAGAGGGGGTTGAGGGTAGAGGGTTTAAGGGTTAAGGGTAGAGGGGAGAGGGGAGAGACATAGAAGGAGTGAGTGAGTGAGAGAGAGACTTGAGAGAGGGAGAGGGGGTAGGAGGGAAGAGAATTGAGAGAGAGAGAGAGAGGGAGAGGGAGTGGGAGAGAGATAGAGGGTAGAGGGTAGAGGGTTTTAAGTGTTTAGGGTTTAGGGTTAAGGGTAGAGAGAGAGAGAGGTAGAGAGGGAAAGAAGGTAGAGATATTGAGAGAGAGGAGGCAAGGAGGAAGAGAGAAATAGGTATACCATTAAACCCTAATCCCTTAACCCCCATACCCTCTTAATCCCTCAACACCCATACCCTCTTAATCCCCCAACCCTCAACCCTCAACCATTAAACCCTAATCCCTCAACCCCCATACCCTCTTAATCCCTCAACCCTCAACCCTTCAACCCTAATCCCTCAACCCCTATACCCTCTTAATCCTTGAACCCTAATCCATAGAGACAGACATAGAGAGTTAGAGAGAGGGAGGGAGAGGGGGTGGGAGGGAGACACACGAGAGAGAAGGAGAGGGAAACAAAGTGGGAGAGAGGTGGTGGGAAGGAGATACCTAAGAGAGTAGGAGAGAGAGGGAGTGAGAGATAGAGGGATGGGAGAGATATAAGGAGTGAGAGAGAGAGAGAGAGACTTGAGAGATAGAGAGGGGGTGGGAGGGAGAGGGAGTACTCGAGGGAGAGGGAGTAATCAAGATAGAGGGATTTGAGAGAGATGGAGGGGGTGGGGGGAGATACATGAGATAGAGGGATAGATAGAGAGTGGGAGGTAGATATCTAAGAGAGGGAGAGAGAGAGGGAGAGAGAGAGGGAGAAAGACAAAGTGGGAGAGAGTGAGAGAGAGGGAGTGGGAGAGGGAATGGGAGAGAGATAGAGGGAGTGAGTGAGTGACATACCTAATAGAGGGATTAGGGTAGAGAGTTTAATTGGGTTTAAGGGTTTAAGTTTTGAGGGATTAGGGTTGAGGTTATTGGGTTGAGGGTAGAGGGTAGAGGGTAGAGGGTAGAGGGTAGAGGGTTTAAGGGATTAGGATTTAAGGGTTGAGGGTTGAGGGTTGAGGGTTGAGGGTTGAGGGTTTAGGGTATAGGGTTGAGTTATTAGGGAAAAGAAGGTGGGATGTATGGAGGGAGATATGGAGGGAGAAGTGAGATGGAGTGAAGGAGAGACGAGGAGGGAGGGACACATATAGATGAGGGTTGAAGATCCAATGTATAGAGTAGATATTTGAGAATTGAAGGTATAGGGTTGAGGACCTATAGGGTTGATGGTTTAGGGTATTGGTTTGAGGGTATAGGGTTTAAGGGATATGGGAGAGAGATAGATGGATTGAGTGAGTGAGAGAGAGACCTGAGAGAGGGAGAGAGGGTGGGATGGAGAGACTTGAAAGAGAGAGAGAGGGAGGGAGTGGGAGAGAGACAGAGGGAGGGAGGGTTAAGGGTGGAGGATTTAATGGTTTAGGGTTTAATGGTTAAGGGTTTATGGTTTAGGGTAGAGGGGAGAGAGATAGAGGGAGTGAGTGAGTGTGTGAGAAAGAGAAACCTAAGAGAGGGAGAGGGGGTAGGAGGGAGAGTCTTGAGAGAGAGGGAGGAGTGGGAGAGAGATAGAGGGTAGAGGTTTAAGGGCAGATGGTTAAGGGTAGGTAGGGTTTAGGGTTTAGGGTGAGGAGAGAGAGAGAGAGAGATGTAGAGAGGGAAAGAAGCTAGAGATATTGAGAGAGGAGGCAAGGAGGGAGAGAGAAATAGGTATAGAGGGACAAATAGGTAGAGAGAAGTAGATATGAAAGTAGAGATAGAGGGAGAGGTAGGGATGGAGAGAGAGATGAGAAAAAATAAAGAGAGGCCTAGGTAGATAGAGTTTGGAGATAAAGAGAAGTAGAGGGTAGAGTGTTTAAGGGTTTAAGGGCTAAGGGTTTATGGTTTAGATAAAGGGTAAAGGAGAGAGAGATATAGGGATTTAGTGAGAGAGAGAGAGAGGGAAGGTAGAGGGTAGAGGGTAGAGGGTAGAGGGTAGAGGGTAGAGGGTAGATGGTTAAGGGTAGAGGCAAGAGAGATAGAAGGAGTGAATGAGTGAGAGAGAGACCTAAAAGAGGGAGAGGAAGTAGGAGGGAGAGACTTGAGAGAGAGAGAGAGAGAGGGAGGGAGGGAATTGGAGAGAGATAGAGGGTAGAGGGTTAAGGGTAGAAGGGACAGCAATAAAACTAGTGAGTGAGAGAGAGAGACCTAGCAGAGGGAGAGGGGGTAGGAGGGAGAGACTTGATAGAGAGAGAGGGAGGGAGGGAGGGAGAGATAGATAGAGGGTAGAGGGTTAAGGGTATATTATAGAGGTTTTTAGGGTTTCGGGTTTAAGTGATAAGGTTTTAGGGTTTAAGGTTTAGGGTTAAGGGTAGAGGGGAGAGAGATTGAGGTGATCCCAGTCACACAAGCAAAGAATTCAGCCCCCAAGACAAACATGAAAGAAGACAAACACATTAATAAAAAATCATTCAATGCCTCAAGGAATCTTGAATCTTGATTTTTGTTCCCTCCAACTATCTTCTTCTTCTTGCACACAAACTTCAATCTTGATCTTTCACAAAGACCTACTCCCTTGCTCTGATACCACTATGATGTAGAGTCTAGGTGGTAACCATTCACAAAACAAAACTCCAACTCTCTTCCAAGAACCCAACTCCAATCTTAACGACATCAACTCACCCTTAAGGATCTTGAAACCCCAAAGTTTGCAAAACACTCAAAAAACCAGTCAAGGCCAATTTCCTCACACCCTTCCCAAAACACTCAACAACTGAATGATGGACTAAGATACCCTTTTCAGGGTTACACGACATGTATGAAAATCAAGGGTCACTGTTTTGGACCAACCTGAACTTTTGGTACCCTTACCCGGTTCTAGACTTCACCCTTTTGGTCTATTTTCCAAAGGAACCACCCTTCCAACGATGGCCACTCACCAAAGCACCTTGGAAAGTCTCAACAAATGGTCTCAGACCTCAGATTATAGTGATGTTTTTCATCTACAGGGATTCTAACCCTCTGTTCCAAGAAACCCTCTCAAGCACTCAACAAAACAAGGGTTTAGCAAGGGTTTAGAGGTAACTCTCTACTCCTGACCTTTCCCAATCCTCCTATTTCCTCAAACACATCAAATTACCTCTTCCCTAACCCAAGGAACCCTCACAATCTCTCTTCTTTCACTATTTTTCAGAATCACTCCTGAGGTTCCCTATTTTCATGGTCTCACTGCCCCTGATCAGCACTAGATCACACACCATGGCAGAAATCTCTCCTCCTCCACCTCCTAAGGTATGTACACACATAACCAGACATGGTATAGACCAATCCACTGAGCCACAGGTCTAGAATAGTAGGTGGATTGGTTAGTTGGTCATGGTGTTGTCCACAAAACTCTAAACACAAGAAACTGGGTACCTTACAGTTTGCTGATCCCAGTCACACAAGCAAAAGAATTAAGCCCCCAAGACAAACATGAAAGAAGAAAAACACATGAATAAACAATCATTCAATGCCTCAAGGCATCTTGAATCTGTATGAGCCTGGAACAAGAAATAAAGTTCAGAAAATGAATGGAAAAGATGGTGATCAACACTTGCCAAAATATATTTTCTTCTTATTAACTGAACAACAACCCCTCCTTCGAGATTACAATGAACATATATTGATTCTAACATCCATCTACCTTCTACAACCAACCAACTACCCTACAACAGAAATTTGAACCACTTCTAACCATTTGGAGGTCAAGGTTAAGCATTTTACATAATCTTGGTTAATCAATTTCACTACATACTTGTAATGTTTGGTCTTTTTGATCCCATGCTCGCCCAACTTATTGAAAGTGATCTAATGAGACCTTATTTGTATAAAAGACATGGCTTAAATCCATCTACTACCTATCTACCACCCCTTGTCACATGACATACAAGATTTTTGAGTACAAAGCATAAAACATGAAAACCTTTAAAGTACTTGGTAAGCTTGTCTTCAAATCCCTCGGTGAACCTTTAAGGTCCTTTGTTCTATCATGTTAGGTTCAGGATCTAGGTGCTCTTGCACCATATTTCCCCCCATTGGAAAAAATTTTGTCCCAAGAGTAAGAGTGTACTCCATTTCTCCACCTTGCTGCTCCGTGTATATCCAGACTTGCTACTGGCATTTTCCTCACCTTTGGAGCAAAAGTTGATATTCCCCTTGCCTTGATACCTGCAAACACACAATGGTTAGCAACACACTGTCCCAACTTCTTCATTGTATCATCTCCACATGTGGATCCACCTAACATTGCTTGCAGATTCTTCCCTCTTCTTACTGTCCTCAGGCTTCTGCTCTTTTGTTCCTTGAACTCTTTATCTAGTGTGGTCAGACCTTGGTCACTGTCATTTCTTAGGACCACTACCCTGTCAGACTTATCAGTCCCCAAGCTTGTAAAACTCTCATACTCTTCACATTTACTCCTACTGATAGGACACACAATAGTCCCCACTGTAATCTTAGCCTTCTTTGGAAGCATTCCACCATTCTTGTCATGCTTATGCATCATCATGCCTTCCATCTCCTTGAGTGTATCAGACTTAGGTATGAAACCATCAGCCACTGTCTTCACACCATTCCCCTTAACCAGATTAGACCAAGGTATGAGTTTATTTCTTGCCTCTTGCAAAAACACATGTTCTACTATCTTAACACCACTTGAGGGTGTTCTCCTCACTGTCACAACTCCTCCAACTTGCTCTCTACCTGCAACCATATCAGACCAACTGACCTCAGGCTTTAAAGGTTCCTTTTCTCCAAACAAAACAACCTTAGCCTTACCTTTATCCCTCACACTTGTCTTCAATATAAGTAACTTAAAGGTTCTACCCTCCTTCCTAATGGTGTATGTGTTCTCCCAACCATCATACATGGATCTCCTATCAAACTACCAGGGCCTCCCTAAGAGCACATGACAACAATCCATGGGAAAAACATCACACAGAACCCTATCCTTGTATTCTCCAATTTTGAAATCAATGTATGCCTACTCTTTTACCACCAAAGTCTAATTATCATTGACCCAAGAGACTCTATAAGGTGCTTCATGAGGTAATTTCTCCAAGCTGGACTTATCCACCATTTCCTTAGACACTAGATTATCTTGAGAACCAGAATCAATGAAAACTTGACACACTTTACCTTTGCTTTTGCATGTAGTTCTAAATAGGCTCCTTCTTTGGCTTGAATCTTCCTTCTTGGATGCTTACAACACAGTTCTCCATATCATGAGTGCCTCTCCTTCTTCTGATGTAAGGTTCACTATAGGTGTAGTCATACTCTATTCATCCTCATGCACTAATTGATTCCTCCTTTCTCCACCATGAGAGCCTGAGCCCTATTTTTTTGGGCACTTTAAGGCTAGGTGTCCAGGTTGGTTGCAATTGTAGCATCTTCCTGAGAACTGATATGATCCTCTTCCTCCACTAAATCTACCTCTTGAACCTCTCCATCCACCTCTTGAATCAGATTGCTCTTGATCCTTTTTTTCATCTCCTTGGCCTTCATTGTTTGTCCTTGAACTAGGATTGAATCCCCTTCCTCTAGAGGTGTTACCTCTTCCCCTTGCTGCCTTCTCTTGTCTCCTCTTTAGCTTTTCTTCTACCCTCATTTCCATTTGAAAGCATTGCTCTACTGATTTTGGTGCCATCATGTCGATTTCATCCTGAATGTTGAACCTCAAACCATTCAAGTACCTAGCAGTCATCTCTTCCTCATCTTCTTCATGTTTAGTCCTTATACTTAGCCTATAAAACTCTTTAATATATGCTTGCACATTTAACTCTTTCTGTCTAAGATTCTGCAATTTCTTAAGCAATTGAATGTTGTAATCAAAAGGAAGAAATTTACCTTTTATCTTTGCTTTCGTCTTCTCCCAAGAAATGATCTTGCTCTTTCCTTTTCTCAACCTATCTTCTTGCATAAAATTCCACCACACCAAAGCATGTCCTTTCAGTTTTCTTTTTGCTCTCTTCACCTTATGTCCTTCATCAACATCTTCACTATCAAAGTAGTTCTCTGAAGCCCCTATCCAATCCAAGAGCTCTTCACTATCAAGTTTGCCTCCATACATAGGCACATCCATCTTACCATGTCCATCCTTCTTCACAACCTTTAGTAGCCTCATTGTTCTAACATCATTTGGATCCATCTCTTCTTCTTCACTAGAGGTCTCTTCCTCTTCAGACTCACTTTCCTCTAGAAGGGTCCTACCCTTAGCCTTCATTACAGCCATCTCCCTTTTCAGTATATCTATATCCTTCTCATGAGTATCAAGTTTCCTTGCAACAACATTGTTTTTAGGAGGCATTTTGTTCCCTCCAACTATCTTCTTCTTCCTGCACACAAACTTCAATCTTGACCTTTCACAAAGACCTACTCCCTTGCTCTGATACCACTATGATGCAGAGGCTAGGTGGGAACCATTCACAAAACAAAACTCCAACTCTCTTCCAAGAACCCAACTCCAATCTTAAGGACATCAACTCACCCTTAAGGATCTTGAAACCCCAAAGTTTGCAAAACACTCAAAAAACCAGTCAAGGCCAATTTCCTCACAACCTTCCCAAAACACTCAACAACTGAATGATGGACTAAGATACCCTTTTCAGGGTTACACAACATGTATGAAAATCAAGGGTCACTGTTTTGGACCAACCTGAACTTTTGGTACCCTTACCCGGTTCTAGACTTCACCCTTTTGGTCTATTTTCCAAAGGAACCACCCTTCCAACGATGGCCACTCACCAAAGCACCTTGGAAAGTCTCAACAAATGGTCTCAGACCTCAGATTATAGTGATGTTTTTCATCTACAGGGATTCTAACCCTCTGTTCCAAGAAACCCTCTCAAGCACTCAACAAAACAAGGGTTTAGCAAGGGTTTAGAGGTAACTCTCTACTCCTGACCTTTCCCAATCCTCCTATTGCCTCAAACACATCAAATTACCTCTTCCCTAACCCAAGGAACCCTCACAATCTCTCTTCTTTCACTATTTTTCAGAATCACTCCTGAGGTTCCCTATTTTCATGGTCTCACTGCCCCTGATCAGCACTAGATCACACACCATGGCAGAAATCTCTCCTCCTCCACCTCCTAAGGTATGTACACACATAACTAGACATGGTATAGACCAATCCACTGAGCCACAGGTCTAGAATAGTAGGTGGATTGGTTAGTTGGTCATGGTGTTGTCCACAAAACTCTAAACACAAGAAACTGGGTACCTTACAGTTTGCTGATCCCAGTCACACAAGCAAAAGAATTAAGCCCCCAAGACAAACATGAAAGAAGAAAAACACATGAATAAACAATCATTCAATGCCTCAAGGCATCTTGAATCTGTACGAGCCTGGAACAAGAAATAAAGTTCAGAAAATGAATGGAAAAGATGGTGATCAACACTTGCCAAAGTGTATTTTATTCTTATTAACTGAACAACAACCCCTCCTTCAAGATTACAATGAACATATATTGATTCTAACATCCAACTACCTTCTACAACTGACCAACTACCCTACAACAAAAATTTGAACCACTTCTGACCGTTTGGAGGTCAAGGTTAGGCATTTTACATAATCTTGGTTAATCAATTTCACTACATACTTGTAATGTTTGGTCTTTTTGATCCCATGCTCACCCAAATTATTGAAAGTGGTCTAATGAGACCTTATTTGTATAAAATACATGGCTTAAAGCCATCTACTACCTGTCTACCACCCCTTGTCACATGATATACAAGATTTTTGAGTACAAAGCATAAAACATGAAAACCTTTAAAATACTTGGTAAGCTTGTCTTCAAATCCCTCGGTGAACCTTTAAGTTCCTTTGTTCTATCATGTTAGGTTCAGGATCTAGGTGCTCTTGCACCAGGGAGTGAGTGAGTGAGTGAGTGAGAGACCTAGGAGAGAGAAAGGGGGTAGGAGGGAGAGTATTGAGAGAGAGTGGGGGATAAGGGACAGTCTGTATATCTCCCCTCCCTCTCTCTCTCAAGTCTCTCCCTCCTACCCCCTCTCCCTCTCTCAATTCTCTCTCTCTCAGTCACTCCGTCTATCTCTATCCCCTCTATCCTTAACCCTAAACCCTTAAACATTGAACCCTCTACCCTCTATCCTCTACCCTTAACCATCCCAACCTCTTTCTTTCTGACAAGTATCTCGCTCCTACCACCTCTCCCTCTCTTAGGTCTCTCTCACTCACTCACTCACTCCCTCTATCTTTGTCCCCTCTACCCTTAACCCTTAATCCTTTATCCTTAACCCTTAAAACCTAAACCATTAAACCCTTTTACCCTTTACCCTCTACCCTCTACCCTTAACCATGCCTCCCTCTACCTCTCTCCCACTAACTCCCTCTCTCTCTCAAGTATCTCCCTCCTAACCCCTCTCCCTCTTTCAAGTAGAGGGTAGAGGGGAGATACAAAGGAAGTGACTAAGAGAGAGATACTTGAGAGAGGGAGAGGGTTGAGAGAGAGAGATGGAGGGAGTGGGAGAGAGATAGAGGTAGGGAGGGTAGAAGGTTTAAGTGTTAAGGGTAGAGGGGGGAGAGATATGGAGTGAGTGAGAGAGAGACCTAAGAGAGGGAGAGGGGGTAGGAGGGAGAGTCTTGAGAGAGAGAGGGAAGGAGGGAGTGAGAGAGAGATAGAGGGTAGAGCGTAGATGTTTTAAGGGTATAGCCTTGCTAAGGGTAGATGGAAGAGACATAGGAGTGAGTGAGTGAGAGAGAGAGACTTGAGAGAGTGAGATAGTGTAGGAGGGAGATGGTGTTGAGAGAGAGAGGGTAGAGGGTTTAAGGGTTAAGGGTTTAGGGTTAAGGGTAGAGGGGGGAGAGATAGAGGGAGTGACTTAGAAAGAGAGACTTGAGAGAGGGAGATGGGGTAGGAGGGAGAGACTTGAGAGAGAGAGGGTAGAGAGTTTAAGGGTTTAAGGGTTAAGGGTTTAGGGTTTAGGGTTAAGGGTATACAGGGGAGAGATAGAGGGATTTAGTGAGAAAGAGAGAAAGGGAGGGAGTTAGAGAGAGATAGAGGATATAGGGTTAAGGGTAGAGGGTAGAGGATTAAGGGTAGAGGGGAGAGAGATAGGAATGAGTGAGTGAGTGAGTGAGAGACCTGAGAGAGGGAGAGGGGGTAGGAGGGAGAAAATTGAGAGAGAGATAGGGAGGGAGGAAGGGAGTGAGAGAGATACAGGGAAGAGGGTTTAAGGGTTTAGATTTTAAGGGTTAAGGGTAGAGGGGAGAGAGATAGATGGAGTGAGTGAGAGAGATAGAGACTTGAGAGAGGGAGAGGGGATATTAGGGAGAGTCTTGAGAGATATAGGGTAGAGGGCTAAGGGTAGAGTGGAGAGATATAGGAGTGAGTGAGAGAGAGAGAATTGAGATAGGGAGAGGAGGTAGGAGGGAGAGACATGAGATAGAGAGAGAAAGAGAGAGAGGGAGTGGGAGAGAGATAGAGGGTAGAGGGTTTATGGTAGAGGGTAGAGGGGTTTAAGGGTTAAGGGTAGACAAGAGAGAGATATAGGTAGAGAGAGGGCAAAGAGATATAGAAAGAGGGGGAGGGAGAGAGGAGAGATAGAAAGAGGGGGAGGGAGGGAGAGATAGAGAGAGTAGAGAGGGACAAGAGAGATAGAGAGAGGTGAGAGAGAGAGAATTATAGAGGGAAAGAAGGTGGAGATATTGAGAGAGAGGAGGCAAGCAGGCAGAGAGAAATAGGTATAGAGGGACAACTAGGTAGAGAGAAGTAGATATGAAAGGAGAGATATAGGGAGAGGTAGGGATGGAGAGAGAGGTGAGACAAAAGTAAAGAGAGGTCTAGGTAGATAGAGGGAGGAGGAGATAAAGAGAAAAATAGAGGGAAGGAGAGAGGGAGGAAGAGGTAGGGATGGAGAGATAAGAGAGAGGAGGGTTGAGATAGAGAGAAAGAGAGTAGAGAGGGAAGGGGAAAGAGAGAAGTGAGATAGGTGATAGAGATGGTGATGGAGCTTAAAATTAGAAAGATATAGAGGAAGGTGGCGAGATTGAGATGGAAGGAGGTGGGAGAGAGAGAGATTTATAGAGGGATAGGTTAGATAGAGAGAATTAGAGAGAAAAGGTGGGTGAAAGGAAGAGAGAGGGAGAGAGAGGGGGAGAAAGAGAGGTGAGATAAAGAGAAGTAGAAAGGGAAGGAGAGAGAGAGGGAGATAGAGAAAATTAGAGAGGGAGGGAGGGAAGGAGAGAGAAGTGAGATAGAGAGAACTAGAGAGGGAAGGAGAGAGAATGACAAGATAGAGAGTAGAGAGGGGAGGAGAGAGCGAGGGAAGCAAAGAGAGAGAGAAAGAGAGGAGAGGGAGAGAGGGAGGGATAGGTAGGTGTAGAGAGTAGAGAGAGATATATAGAGATTAAAGGAGAGGGATGAGAGATAGAAAAATGTAGAGAGGGAAGGAGGGAGGGAGATAGATATTGGAGAGGGAAGGAGAGAGAGATGGACATGTAGAGACATAGTTCTTGAGCTCAAGCAAAATATTGTTAGATAAATGGATGGAGATAGTGAGAGAGAGAGAGGTCTAGAGAATAATATATGAAAATGAGTGAGATAGATGAAATTCAACCTCCTGAGTACTAAAATTTGACCTCCTGATTATTGAAATTTGACATGCTGATTATTGAAATTTGAGTAAGTCTAAAATTTTTAAGATCTTCCAAAAACTAGAATTTGCATTATAACTCTTAGAGATCTGAAACCACTCTCAAACATCCTGCCTATATATACATGAAATATAACTTAAAATATAAGAAAGTAAATGTCCATATGTTTATTTCATGTATATAATTTCCCTGATAGAGAAAGCAAAAATCTAGTTTTGTGCAAAGCAGGCCATTTGGCGCTCACCAAAAGGCCTGCTTTAGACGTGTTAATTAACAGGATTTCCTAAATTTTCTCATATTTTTGACCGTGGTCCCCATCTCATTTGCACGTCTTTCAATGCAAGTTTATAAAAAAAATCGTGATAGCATTAACCTCTATCTTAGCTATCTAAATATATAAAAAAAATTTCATTTTGATTTAGTTAAGGTTTTGATCCATGGCTTCTATTGTAAATGCCTTCGTTTTTTGTCAAAAACCAACATGTGCTAGGTTTAGGATAGATTTTTACACGTTCATCTGAATGTGAAACAAATTATGTTTTTTGAAACTAGACTTCATTCTACACATGATGAAAAAAATAAAATCAATTTTCGATTAGTTTGCAAAAAATTTGGGGGGGAGCATGCTCAAATTTCAGCTTTTCAAGATGTGTCCACTATGAAAATTCATAAAATATTATATATTCATTAAAAAAATTATCCGAAAGAAGGAGGATAAACTACATGGTGTTAGCTAATTTCTCAGTATTGGGATTTTTGAAATTCTAAAAAAATGTTAACCAAAAAGGGGGGAGCCCTCAAGCGCTATGCTATTTTTTTTGATAAAAACAGGACATGTTTTGCGCCCCCCCCTCCCCGCCGCCCCCACCCGTTTTTGAGACCCTTAATCTTCATTAACTTCAAAAAACAATATTAGCTTAGAAACTAGACTCAGAGCACTTCAACTTTTGTTCTTGCCGCATCTTGAAATTTTGAGTGTAACTATCTTCATTTTCTCGTGCAAATCAGATTTTCCTGATTTCAGAAAAAAAGTGGCATCTTAAGAGCCAAAATTGTGTCACAGATTTGTGCACTTACCCATGCAATTCTTTGTCATTTTTTTACATCATTAAGTCTCATTTTTATTGTTTTAGTCATTTCATAGTATCAATATATTTGATATTTTAAAGCCATCAATTTTAGTTTTATTTGTAGATAGTTTGTAGTTAAAGCTTAATTTTCTCGAGTGTTATAATTTTATCTAAGTCAATTAAATAACCTTATAAACATATAACCTATGTAAAATAATAAAATATCAATGGTATAAAATAATATTTTCAATGTAATTTGATAAATAAATTATCATGAAATGACTAAAAATAGTGTTGCAATTTTATGTAAGTCAAATCAATAATCATATAAACATGATAGTCAATGTAAAATAATTATATCCTAATGACATAAAAATATAGTTTTAATGTATTCTAGAAGATATACTATCTTAGGGACTTTCCAACATGTTTATTCCCAATTGCCCTCAACCACATAAAATTATAAGACTACTCAAAGAGATGGTGAAAAAGTATCATGATGTGTTCAAAGGATGGGTATAATTTTTTTCAATATAAATTTTACATCTGATTCTAATTATAATTAATTTGTAATTATAATTTTGATTATTTAAAAGTTTTAATGTAATTGTAGGTTGTCTATAGAATGGTTTTATTAAAAAAATAGAAAATAGCATAAAAATTCTACCTACAAGGGTATATCCAAATTCAAAAATCATTATCAACATCCAATAATTTATATTAAAATGAACCTAATTATGCCTTGATTTAGTGTTGTAATGTCTTTTACACATTCACATTAAGTTTAGGACCCTTTTAATAAAATGGACTTAATGGTGCCTTATTTAGGGTGTTGTAAAGTGTATCTTTACACTTTCACACTAATCTAGGGCTTTATTATTTAATTGAGCTTAATTGAGCTTAATTGGACCTTTAATTAGAATCCAAGCCTAATTAATTATAGATTTCGAGGGATAAAGCCTGACATTCATAAATGATATTACACAATGCTTAATTTTAGAAGGTGTGTGTCCTAGGTTAGTGACCTGGGACCCATTCAACACCTGTTGAATGGGTCTTCACTAGGTAGAACTAGGACCCCGTTTCAACATAAGCTTTCACAATCCCTAAAGTGTGTTCTAGCTAAGTATGTTCTAGACCCCTATAGAAACACAACTTGTAAACTATACTAAAAGAAACAAATTTTCTAGAGAGCGTAGGTGTACATGTGCTCTTTCTTGAAGGTTAAATGAAGAAAAAAACAAATAAAATCAACATTCAAACTTGATCGAAGCAGTACATGATGAGTCTCCCTCTTCACCGCAACAACAAGTTCCTATACCACAATAGGAGCTAAATCCTTCTCTAGACATTATCATTCGACCTCCCATTGTGATTAATTTTGATGTCGATGATGAGGTTTCTAAAATTGATGAAGAAGTGCATAATGAATTCAATACATTTTTTTCCTCTTGTATGAGCTTAAATGATAATTATCTTAAGAAGAGTGTTGAAGTTGGTGATGACCCTAGTTTGACACTTGATATTGTCCCTTTGGCTAGTTGTTCAGTTTTCGTATACAATGAACAAGATTGGGATGGAAACGACCTGCTATAGGTTGACTCACATGTGCCTTACTAGTGTTTTGCATTATTTTATTTTTCATGTTTTTTGTTTGAATGCATGTACGTAATTTATGGTTGCCCATATTCTTTTGTTTTATCTTTCCCTCTCTCTTTGTGGTATTCTTTTATTTATATATACATTCTTCTCTATGTCATAATTTTTTTCTTTTTCTTGTGTTTTCCTTTTGGGGATGACGCAAGGTATTGAGACATTTAGGTCTCTTCCATGTTAACCTGAAAGCTTTTCTTTGTTTTCATTCTCTTTTTATCATTATTCCTATTTCATAAGTATTTGCGAAATGATGACATTTCTGAGATCTCTATAAATATTGTAGCAAAGACATAATGACCCTAAATCCCTGGATCCCTTATGTGACTTTGGGATTTCATTTTAGGAGCAACCCCTTTTCATGATGTAGCTTTATTTGGAAACATATGACTTGGCATACGAGTTTCCAAATATCTCTCATATCCTCTTTATTATTAGCATTTATCTTTTTCTACTTTAAAGTAGTTTCTCACAACATGGTGTTTAAAAATTTCTTTAAAGTGGGGGCATACATTACCATTATTCTTTTACATTTTAAAACTCATGTTTCATTATTTAGTCTTCTTCCTTCATGTGATGCATATTTCCCTTTGTAGTGACATTGGGTGTGATGTCCCTCAAGAGAATAATCTCTCTTAGCATATTATATTCCTCTTAGTGGCTTGATGTGGCACACTGCATCCGCTAAGTGGCGAATCTTCTATTCTTCGATTGGCCCTCTCTTCTAGACATTAGGAGCAATGTTCCCTAAGTTAAGAACTTGCATGACCTAAGAAAAACTCCTTTGAACATACCTTACACTAAGTTGTATTTAAAATATTAGTTATATTTCCACCTTGCATAAAAAACTTTTCTTTTGTGTGGAACCATCTTTTTTGTTCATGAGTGTCAAACATACGAGCCTTTTCTTGCCTCATGAAGCTTGAAGTTCACTAGTGTGTGGCACCTTATCAAATTTATCAAGAGGTATAGCTTTGGGATGTTTGTACATATGGGACTTGAACTTAGGCATGAGTTTCTCATAGCTAATTTCTTGTATTTGTGAGCTCATTGGTGGCTCACCTAGTGTCTCATTGGTGGTTCACCTAATGGATGACCTGAGGTTCCACTATCCCTTGTGAGCATGAATTGGTTTACATAGTGGACATCGTGTTCCACTTGAAATTTTTTTTGGACAAATAGCTTAGATCTAATCCACAACATGCGAGACAAATGGTCGAGGCTTGATACACCCTCCTTTTTCTTTTGTTTTTGTTTTTTCTTTCTCTTTGTTTTTAGTACTATACGCTTGTCTCTTGTTGTTGATCCTTACATTATCTTCATGTTTTTTCTCTTGTGCCTATTTTGGCTTTCCATAGGATCTTGATCCTTGTGGGCTTGGACAACTCTCATGATCATTTTCACCCTATCTTACTAGAATTGGTATATTTGGACCCATCTTGATGTGAGTTTGAAGCAATTTCATCCTCTCACTAAAGTGGGGGCTAAATGTAGTGTAGAAAAATGTATTTATTTGCATTTTCACACTTTTTTGGCCCTTCTTGCTAAAATTGGGCTTCTTTATGCCTCATTTGGTCCTATTTTACATCCAAAAGCCTTAATTAATGTATATTTTTTAGGATAATGCAAACATATATCAATTGAATCATACACCACCTTGTATGTATGGGTCCCATCTAGGTTTTAGGGCCTAGATATGAATTTGACATAAAATTAAACCTTTCTTGAAAAATGTGTCCCAAGCTTAACCTAATGGGACTCATACGCCACAACTGACGTATGAGTCCCGCTTCTAACCTTAGACCTAATTTTGAATTCAATTCTTGGTGAGATTGTATTCTCCTAGATCTAATGTCAACTTATATTGTTGTAATTTCAGAAAATTTGGCATAAACAAGTATAAATACAAGATTATTTCACATATTTTCTCCTAGCAAGTTTACAAATCATCTAGAAATTCATGTGATAGAATTATAGAAAATTCAAGAGAATTCAAGAGTTATTATCAAGCATTTTCGAGCTACATTCAGGAATCAAGCATCATGTCAAAGTCATCATACATCATGTTTGTTTTTGAGCTAACATTTGTAATGTAGGTATCATATGATTCAAGCAAGCATCCAAGTAAAGATCCATAGCTTTAAATCAAGAGTCAAGATCCAAATTCATGCTAGCCATTACATACAAGTTTGCAGCCTTTTTTTCAAGGGTTTGGTGAGTTGCAACATAGCTTATTTTTTCATTCATCACTCCTTCATTTTATTTGATTTGATTTCAAGATTTGATTACCAAAAAGGGGTTTGACCAAGGAAAACCCCTATACACTAACAAAAAAAAACTTTTCCCTCTCTTTGATATGTGATTTCAGGCCTAGGTGGTTTAGGTTGAGGATCCATTGAGGAGAAATATTGGAGAAAAGTTGCCAGTTTTCAAAATTGTCACCTTGTTTGCAAGATCACATAAGGTCACCTATAGAGTAGAATTCAGTGTTTCAAAACCATACATTTTATAGGAGGAAAGTTACAACATAGTGTTAGAGAATATTGGAGTTTTATATCAAACTTGATATTGGGACTAAGTAAACACTTGTGGTGCATGAGTCCCACTATACATATTTTCAGGCATTTTCTATAGATCTTGGTTTAGCAGTTCTAGATTCTGGTTTCAATCTGAAACCCTAAACTGGTACTAAATCACCCCTATTGGTGTATGATTTTGAGTTTGCATCAAAAATTAGTACTTCTATAATTTTAGGCCTTATTCTAAGCTTCTTCATTTTCCAGGTGCAACTCTATACTTTCTTAGTTTACTATTATGATTTAAACTCATTTCTAGGTCATTTACAGAAGTCTTGCATTATTGTTTACATTTCTTATCTTTCCAAGTCGTAGCTTGGTGGTGAACCCATTTTATATTTTTAATCACATCCTCGGACACCTTATTGCAAATATCTTTCCCTCATTCCATCCTTTGATTGAGATCTCTAAGGTTTCCTTGAGTGAAATTTGTAGGAAACTGATTGTTCTATGTCCTAAAACATAAACCCCTAAACCATATTTTATGAGGTTTCATTTTGGTGAACCTAGCCTCTATAACAAATTATTTTCTGATCTGGAGTGCATCATAGTTATATATCTAGCTTGCATTAACTTTTCATATTGTTTTGCATTAGTTAATTTCATCTAGGGTTTCTAAATAGTGCATTAGTGAAAGTGCATATAGTTTGCATTTTTTCATCTTGCATCATTAAATTTCATTTGAAAAATGTAATTGCACTTAGTCTAGAAATAATTCAAACCAAAAAACCTAACATTTACTAAGAATTTTTTGAAATTTGTGTAAAAACCCTAATTTGGGACTCATACACCCATCTAGAAGATTTAGTCCCAATACAGGTGGTTTTTCCTAATTTCTAAGCATTATGTGTTGATATTTTATTAGCATTTGAATCCCTGAAAAACACTAATTAAGACTCATATGCCCCTCTACGAGATTTAGTCTCGTGTCAGATCCTAAACTACATTTTTTGGTAATCAAAATTTTGTTTCTATGTTTATGTTTACTATTGTTAGATTTTTGTTTCATTTTGTAGAGTTTTTGCTTCATTCATTGTACCTCACTTAATTCCATTCAATTGGAATTAGAGAATATAATTTATTTTGTGTTCATTTCATTTATCTTGCATTCATTGATTACCCTTGAATGAGCTTTACAATTTTGTGTTCTATTTCTAATAATATAATGAGATGAAGTTTGAGACTCATGTCATCCCGCGATAGCACAATCATCATGAACCTTGGGTTATCTAGATCCTTAACTACTAGTGTTGACACTAGTTCACTAGGTACGGACCATACCCTTAAAAACTCTTTCCCTTCAAGTAGTGTGACAAATGTTGAAATAATGGTTGCTATTATTATGCAAGAAAACATAATCCAAATCCATGAAGACTTAGCAAACCTAGAAAATCAACTAAGTACTAAAACAATTTCAACCACTACTATCCCTACTCTAGATAACATACATTGCATGATTGAAAGTGAAGAAGGAGTTGAACTTGTGCATAAACTAGCTCATATTTTCAGAAAAAATCTTACCTCAACCACTACTGGTGCTCAATCTTTGAAAAATGTCCAAAGTCAAGGAGTAACTCAAATTATTCCTCCTACAACCATTGCCTCTATTCCTACCTATACCAACCCTCAAGTTACAAAAAAATGCAACCTACTAGTAATTTCATTCCTACCTTGGGTATTTTTGCTAGCATTCCTAGTACCTTTGTGGCATCACATATTATATCACCTACCAATTTACATCCCATAAGTATTTTACTCACTTCCCCATAGAACACATATAAAACTCCACTATATTCACCTCCATTTTAAAATACAACCAATGATGCCATCCTTAACCAACTTTTGTAAAGAAAATCATTCCTTCAAAAGAAAATTTCCACCATTAACCAATGTCAAAATGCACGGCTAGCCTACATACTATGTCAAAAGCAATCCCTTATCTTGGAGATATTGATAATGCCCATACCACAAGGTCTAGAGATTCCTAGATTTGAGAAATATGGGGGGAAAGGAGATCCTTCTAACTCTTTTTCTTCTTATACTGCATTAAGTAGTGATTTTATCCTTGAGGATAAGCTCTTGGCTAATATTTTCCCTAGATCCTTGAAGGATACCACCTTAGAATGGTTTTCCCTGTTACCCAATAAATCAATTAATTCATTCAATAAAATTTTTGAGGCCTTTATAAACCATTTCAAAGTGCACATGACTCCTAAGATGACCTTAGGCGATTTGATGAGATCTAAGAAAAAAGACGATGAAAAATTTATTGACTTCATTTCATGCTACCAATCGCTTTATTCCAAAAATCAACGTAAATATTATTGATCCTCACCTTAAATGGATGTTCATTGAGAAATTACAAACAAAGATACAAGATAAGCTTACCATGATGAAGTTTCCTTCCTCCGTACACTTGTGTAATTTTGTTCATGATTATAAAATTCGGTTAGTAGTTGTGACACAAAACCTACCTCTAGTCAACCTGAAAAGTGTGAATCCACAAACCAAAAAAATTATCAACCTTTTATAAAATGGAATAAAGGATTCCTTCAACTTCACCCCCCTCAACCAACTGAACATATCAATACCCAAGTGGCTACTATAAAGAAGACAAATCCTTTCACATTTGGGGATCCAGCTAGGCAATTCTCTATGTTACCTGATACCCTCCATAGCACAATGTCACAAATTTTAGAATAGAAAATGATCACTTTGCCTCCTGTTAAAACTATCAATCCTAATAATCCTTTACCTCTAAATCTAGAACCAATTCCTATTGTCATTATCATCGTCAAAATGGACATGACATAGAACATTGTAATCATGTTAAACATCTTGTGCAAGATATCATAGATTCTAATCAGCTTCAAATTGGAGGTGTTAATGAAAAAGTACATAATTTTTTTGCCTCTCCCAACAAAAACTTTCAAATCATTACCAACCCTATGTCGAATCATTACATTTATTTTGTAAAATATTTTGAAACTAAGAAGAATGATTTGATGAATGTCGACATAGATGATGACAACATGGATACTATTCAACAAGGTCCTATGGATACTATTTAGAAAGGTTTGATTGTGTTGATTGAAAATAAACCTCGTAAGGGGTGAACTAAAAATCCTCTTGAAATTTCTTTCTTATCCAAAGATATAATTAGAAATGCACTTTATGGTCCTCTTTACATAACCAATTGAATCAATGAAAATCCCTCTAATGGGATATTAGTTGATCCCATCTGTGGAGACAATGTGATCATCGAGGAATTATTACTTGTGCATGAACTCTATCAAGAAACATATGATAAACCGAAACCATGGATAAAAATACATAATGTTTTCACTTGCCCTACGACAGGATCAATCACCATTCCTTTATAAATAGGACCAAAAAAATTAGATGTCACATTCTCTATCATCTTGACTTCAGATCCATAATGTGTGAAGCTTGGTTATCCATGGCTACACTCCATCGAAGTTGTCCCATTAATCATGCATAAATTCTTAAATTTTCCCTTTGAAAATAAAATTTTCACTATGCACCATAGTGGCTTTAATCCCTAGTCTTCTCGAGGGAAGTGTTCATTATATTTATTTTGGCATGAGCCTATGGAACTTATTAAACCTCAAGAATACTTATTTTTCAAATCCTATCAAAATTTAAAGGAAAAATGCATAGAGAAACTATCCCTTAGAAGCATCCCTCAACCTATTATTGAGCTTCCTATCCTTGACAAAACCATAATTGAATAAAAGACATTACAAATAACCAAGACCAAACTAAGGTAAATCTTTTTCCTATCTCCTACAAAAGACCAAGAGATAATGAAAATAATCGTATCATGCCTCCTAGGATAAAACAAGTTTAAGAAGATAAAGAGAAAGTGGTTGAACAACCTCCTATGGTTCCTTTTGTTCCTTCGCTTAGGGAAGAAAATAAACCTATGGTTGATAAACCCACCCATAAAAAAACACAACTTGAAAACTGTATTAAAAGAAATAGAAATTCTAGAGAGTGTAGGTGTAGATGTTGTGCTCTTGCTCAAAGGTTGAACAAAGAAAATCAACATCCAAACTTGATCGAAGAAATACATGATGAATCTCCCTCTTCACTGCAACAACAAGATCTTATACCACAACAGGAGCTAAATCCTTCTCTATACATTATAATTTGACCTTCCATTGTGATTAATTTGGATGACAATGATGAGGTTACTAAAATTTATTAAGAAGTGCATAATGAATTGAATACATTGTTTTCCTCTTCTATGAGATTAAATGATAATTCTCCTAAGAAGAGTGTTGAACTTGGTGATGACCCTAGTTTGGAACTTGCTATTGTCCCTTTGGCTATATTTTTGCCTTCCATATATGATGAACGAAATTGGGATGCAGATGACCTTCTATAGGTTGACTCACATGTGCCTTACTAGTCTTTTGCATTATTTTATTTTTCAATTTTTGTGTGTGAATGCATGTGTGGAATGTAATCCCCTGTATTGTTCTATTTGATGTGTCTCTCTCTCTTTGTGACATTCCTCAATTTGTATCTATATTCTTCTCTATGTCATAAATCGTTGACTAAAGTAAAAATTCCTAAGTTTTCACTATAAAAGTAAATAAAATATGTAACAAGCCATTACCATAAAAAAATATTTTTTTTATTGATAATATACAAACAACATGCCATAAAAAATTACAATAAAGATTCCATTTCATTACAGTAACATCACAAGTTACACAAATACAAGATTGCATACATTTACATACATATCTCAAATGAGCTTTAGAACAAATAGCTTATAGATGGTCCAAGATACTTCCATTCAAATATTTGTTCTTCTATTGCCTTCTATGGAGGAGAAGCATCACTCAAGTGCTTTTCTACCAACCACAAAATCTTATGTGGTCCCTTCCACATTTATCATTCGATATATGGCCCTTCCCTTTAACGAAGATATTGGTAGAGTAACTGAATAATGACAACCAACTAAGCATAGTTTTGTGTCCTACATAACTAGAACTTGTAAACCAACAATCTCGAACTAGCATGTAATACTGGATCACATTGAACTAACAATGGAGCTGGAGGTAGTGACACTACTTTGGCCAAAGTTTTCTCAAATGGTATTCTGAATGAAGGTCATCGAACAAATACACTACCAATAGATAATTTGACTTAAGGCTATTATAAACTACACATAGGTATTTCCTTCAATGGATAATCTATCACCCCAGAGATAACCTATCACCATTTCTACAAACTCTTTATAAATATACTTTAACAAAGTAAATGCACAAGCTCCCTCCCATAATGGATAAACAATCTTAGGAGTAAACACTAGCTATCCTAGTTAAATCAATAACCTAGCTAAGAGTAACACATATGCCAATCATTTTTAATTATATCTAGTATGTAATACTTATGATAAACACACACCTCCTATTATGGAGTACATATGAGCACATTATAAAATAGTAAGAGAAGCTTCCAATTCCTTTACCAACAATACTACTTTCCCTATATGCATGTACTCATAATAGACAATTCACAACAATCATGGTGAACAATCTTTAAAAAATAAAACAAATAAAGAAGAAATATCATCATGCTTGTTTTCACTTATCCAATCAATTGACTGCAAATCATTTTCCCACAACAACAACTAGCTCAAACTCATTTCCTTCAACTATGCCACAACAACCCCCTTCTCTCTAGCTGATGATATACTTCACTCAAAATAATAAATCCCTCATAAATACTCTCATCTCTCTCTCAGTGAAACATAATATTGCAGCTATGAATTATAGAGAAAAATGTGTATAATATTATGCTTAAAGCATATGGGATATGTCCCAAACTAGTGAGTTTGATCTACTATTTACACAACATAAAAGATACTTTCCAACCTATAGATTAGGCATGGGTATTGACAAAAATCACCATACAACACCACTCACTTGACACAGCTAAAATTTGGTACACTAAGAAGAACATACTCAACCAAATAATACTACAAATCGCTCTCCTTTGGTGACAAAATTGAAAGATTATTTCAAAAAATCACATGTTGATAAAGCATAATTTGAATTGCCCTCAAAAATAACATCTCCAATGAATAGGATTTATAAGGTGGTGCTAGGATAAAATAGCTCTTCCAATATTTGGCAGGTTAACTGTATATTTGAATTAGTTAATATAAAATATGTGACACTCAGACCAAATCAACTTAGTCCTCATATGAGCCAACTCCTTTCATTTATCAAATTTACCAAGTCATCGACTTGTTGTTCAAGCTCATTATTTATTGTTTGATATTTACCAATGACAAGGTGTTAGTGAGTTTACTAAGTCAAATTTTTTTCCAACTTAGGCGTCGACTAAGTCTCCTCCACATATCGACTTAATTTTTGTAAGCTATTTTGAAGTATATGTGTGGCAACATGAGTAAAACTTGGCCTCTCAAAGTACATTCATAAGTATAATATACGTGACTTAGATATTGGCTCATGCATATTCAACACATTAATGATAATATATTTGCGGTTGTATATAATATGATTACATTCATTAGACTTACTACAACACATGGTTTACACATTACTGTTTAGTAATGTTTCCCAAGCTTCCAACTCTCATGTGTTGGCACATGTAGCACCATGCTTTTGGACTCCATTTACTAATCTTATTCACTTATACCTATTCAATTTTATTGGTCAAAGTCTTCATTGAAACTAGCATTAATACTATAAGAAATGTTGAATGTATAGGTGTTTCCTTTATGCATATATTTAAGTGATGCCAACATATATATTTTTTAGCCTTTGTTAAAGTAATAGTTGGCCTCTTATCATCACATGTGATAATCAATATCTATGCATATGAATATATTTATCAATGTATATTAATATATGCACATATACACCATGTCAAACAAGTATGGATACAATCGATATACGAATGAATACAAACTAGTTAACATTCACATAATAATTATAATATATTTATATATATTTACATACATATATACACTCCTCTATACAAGCATAAATACTCATGTGTATATATATGTATATATACAAGCACATAATACTCATATCGTATAAATTCATAACCCATTCAATAATCGAATGATTACATTTGAGTGATATATATATCATTACTTCATATAGATGCAAGATAATATTATTGTACATAATATCGACTATATATATATGCAAATATATACATATTCCTCTATGCTCATGTACACATATGTATACATGTATTCTTTTATATATATTATATATATGTATACATTGGATTGTATAATTGAGCACATTTATATTTAATATGTTCAAGACATATATCATGTTATCATATTCCCTTTGATACACATATTCATTAAGTGTATATATATTCACATATATATAATTGATTCCTTGTGTGAGTATTTTTGTAAGTATTTATACTTACACATACATGCATATGATTATTCTCTCATGCACGGATCAATGTATAAATATACTCATACATATGTCTAAATTTAACATAAATATGTATCGATGGGAAGCTCAACGGTCCATAAAATTCATACACATAAACATCATCCAAGCATGAATTCAATAGTAATCAAGACCCTTACTAATGCAGACACTTGAAACTAAGAATGAATTACAAATTCCCAACAAAATAACTAGACTCAACCATTCTATTATGAGTGTGTGTGTAAGCTCAAATAGGTTACGTTACTGGTTGCCCGACCAAGAAATTCTCCTGAGTGATACTTCCCCTCTGCCTGGAGGAATGAAAATTTACCTGCAACCACTAACACATTCTCATGGTAGTCAACTATTTATAAAATATGCAGTATACTTAATACATCTCCAAAGTTAGAATATCAATTTAATAACCATCTATTCCACATATATGCATTTCTTCATATAACATTTAAATGAAATAACATTCATTCATAATGCATCAATAATAAAGTGCAAGAACATTTTATTCACCATTAGAATATAAAATTATATTCACATTTACCCTACATAGTAATAGTAAATAGTAATTACATAATTGGGGTGTAACAAGACATTTAGGTCTCTTCCATGTTGACCGAAAATATTTTCTTTGTTTTTGTTCTCTTTGTATCATTCTTCCTATTTCATGAGTATATGGGGAATGGTGACATTTTCAAGCTCTCTAAAACCACTGTAGCAAAGACATACTTACCTTGAATCTGTGGACCCCTTATGTGACTTTGGGATTTCATTTTGGGGGCAACCCATTTTCATGAAATAACTTTATTTGGAAATGCATGACTTGGAATAGGGATTTTCAAATAAGCTCTCATGTCCTCTTTATTGTTAGAATTTATCATTTTCTACTTTAAAGTAATTTCTCATAGCATGGTGTTTAGCAATTTCTTTAAAGTGGGGGCATACATTGGCATTATTCTTTTATATTTTCCAACTCATGTTTCATTGTGTAGTCGAGCGGGTGCATGGAAATGGGTAGAAATTTTGTGGACACCTTTCAAAAAACTTTTGAAAATAAATAATGCGAGCGCATTATAATGCACTCGTGTTATTGCTTGTTAAAAGGAAAAAAAAGAAGTGAAAACCTGTCATTGTTATTTTGACTATTTTTTTCTTGTAGCCACGGCCAAAACCCACATACTTTTGCACTCATGTTCTAGGATGAGAAATTCAACAAAAAATTTCACCAACAATTTCTATTTCTTCGCAATGATGGTGCGACAATGACGAGGAAGTGTGAGAGGTAAGGATTTTTTGGTTTTTGTTTTGAATTTGTTAGTTTTAGGTTGAATTTGATATATATTTGTTTGAATTTTTAGGAGATGCAAATAAACCTACAAACCTTCAAGCCCTCAATAGGAAGACCAACCAAATCCTTAAGATCAAAATCAACCACAACAACAACCTTCTCCACCAATCACTCAACCCCCTCCTGGCACTCAACAAAATTTAATGAGTGAAATTGAGAACAACAAAAAATAAATTGAGGATTTGATCAGTAGGTTTCGTGATCCAAATGGTTCAACTACAGAAAGAATGAACCTAGCAAATTCATTGAAAGATATGTTAAAAAATGTAGATTCAATTAGCAAACAAATAACTGGATGGCAAGAAAGGAGGCAAGTGGCTAGGGATTATTATGCAAATAAACTATCATACAAAGATGTAAAGGATTTAAAAATTACAAAAGGTGATTTGTGCTCATTATTCACTGACCCACACACAAATCAAAATATTACCCTCAATGCGAAGAGGTTTCCTATCCATTGGTGCCACCACCAACAGATTAGGGACCAGTTTTATGATAGGTGGTACATGGTCTTCGATTACCCACCGTGCAAAAATTACGAGGTCCTGCAATATTTCCTTAGGAAACTATATAGTGAGTTCATATTGAACAAAATCCTAAATTATTTTCATATGAGAGATTTCCAAGGGAGAGGTGGGGGGTCAGCTCAGGATAGACCTGGTGCATAGTCGGATCCTACATGAAAAGGTAGACGAGATCTCGCTAGGACACTTCATGAGCATATTGTTATGCCTTCCATCATGAAGGAAAGTGTTGATGTAGAGACATTGCAGGTGATCAACACTTTGATCTAGAGTGTCATCCATCATACTAGCCCTATTCTACAACACAATCTAGGGGAGTCTTCGAGTGGTGGCCTTCGAACACATGTGTGTCAATCTTGTGGGGCTACTTGTTCAAATGACCCCACTGACACTCAGGAGGCTAGTATGTAGGATCCATCTATAGCTATGGAGATGGAGAGGGAAGTTGAAATTTTTCATGAGGAATATGGCATTGATAGTCAGGTAAAACTTAGTGCATGTTCATTGAATTTAATTTATTAAATTTAGATTTTGAAATGCAAGATTAACTAAAAATGTTTTATGATTTTAATAAAATTACAGGGTCACAATGTTGAGACTAGATACATCGGCCCCCCACGAACTTATTTCTGCAATACACCTATCACTAGGGTATGTAACTAGTAAACAATTATAAATTTATTGCATTTTAATAACATTGTTTTACGAATGGTAATTTAATATGCGATTTTGGATGTTGAATAGACTAATACTAGAGGTTTTCATGGAACACTTTCTAGTGGAGGTGGATTTACTCAAACCTACATAGAGGTAATAAAATAAAGAGTTTAGCTAATGAATCAAGTACTTAATAGATTTGTATAGTTTATATGCTTATCATTGATTATGTTGTATAATTTGTTGATTTATTTTCAGATGTTGCAAGCCGAAACACCTATGAATGTGATGAGGGAAATGGATATTGGTGTGTCATCTGCTATACAATCCTCGATGGATCTGATAAGAGAGGTATGAGGGAAATTAGTAAATTTAAATTTACATTTGTTGTTATATATGTTAGTTAGTGAAAAATCAAACCATTATTGATTCACGTAGTTTAATTTCTATTTGTATGGTTTATACAGGGCTTGAACACACCTGAGCATGGGCATGAGAAGATTTCCCCCATGGAGACAGATCATGAGATGGCGGTAAGTGATTATTTTGTCAAATATATCATTTTTTATAATGTAATTTCTATATATTCATGTCTTTACTTCTTATTGTAATAGTTAAAACTTCACCATGAACTAAACCCTAGGAGGAGCAAGAGGAGCACTCTTTGAATGCAGCAAAAATGAGTGACAGAACTATTGCTATCCGATCGAAAAGGAAAGGGAAAAAATTTTATTCCAGGGCATGGAGAGAAATGAGTTTTGATTCTAGATTCCTTTGTTGTATTCCTACATGGTTGTTTTGTACATATTTTTATTGGACATATTTGATATTGTATGCCTATATGGGATTCTCATAAGCCTATATGGCTATTTTGTACATATATTTCATACATATACAGACATATATTGATTTATGCGTACATGGCTATTTGGTTAATACAAATATCTTTTATCGATGCCTATCCATATTTTCATTCTAAATTGATGCTTCAATAGATATGAGTTATGTGTATTCAAGTGTATACTTTACAACTTACATGTATACTTTGTGACTTACATGTGTTTGAATGTATATTTTGTGGCTTATGTTTTTTCATGCGTATACCTTTTATTCATGCATATAATTTGTATTAATTTGTGTATACTATGTATTTGTGTGTATACTTTTTTAGGTTTACGTGTTTTTGAGTACTTGTGCTTCCCTTATTGAAATTTACATGCTTGAATTATTCACGTGTATAATTATTAATTGGTTAGCCCTAGCATTGATCATTGTTGTCCTTCATTATTTGTCTTGAATATTAATTGATTGATGCTAAACAACTTAATCTAAAAGAAAAAAACATGTTTACAATTGGCATTCCATGAAATGATTTATAAAAGGATTCCAATATGTTCTTGATGCGTCACTATCGAAAGATTTATATGTCAAATTTTTGCAATATTATTTCTTGTATACGAGATGGACTCGGGAGAAATCAAGTTATAATTTTTAATACAAATAAGAAATGGACTCAATATTTTCCTAGACCCCCGAATAGGTCTATTTAATTAAGCAACACACTCTCAATCACTCTTTGAATTGAAAATCACCATTGGTGATGCAAAGTGGCTCAACCAAGTTGTGATTTGACACAACTTCTCTCAAATATGCCCACTAAGACTCCAACATTCACTTGAATCAAGGATAAGAACTCTCCTATTCCTTTATGGTTTTGGACTAGACCACTACCAAAAGAAACCCAACTCAACCCTATTTCAATCCATGTTAGCATTGGGACTGTACAAGAAAGTTGGAGGTCGTACCAAGTATGAGATCAACAAGTTTGTATCAAAAATAAAAAAAGAAGAGACTAGTGTGAATAATTCTTATTAGATATTCTCCAAAAGCTCATCAACAACCTCCATTCGAGCTTCTCAAGGCTTTACATAGTGTTTTACACCCTTCTCTAACTAATCCACACCCTCAACTAACTAAAAACCAACTTTCAAAACAACTAACCATTGCATTTCAAATTTGTTGCTTTAAGCAATTTACAAATTTGCAACTTTAGACTCCTCCAACCTAATGAGTACATCTAATGACCTCTAAACCCACACAAATGGCGTACAAATATCCTTATTACATCTAAAATAATCCATTCTTTCACAATCATATACAAATTCACAAATTTTCCTTCAAAGGCTACAAAGACAACTTCTAGTGCAAGATTGAAATTTTCACATTTTTTATCACTAGACCAAAAGTTCACCCTAAAACATACCTAATGGTCTTAATTGACCTTATTCAAGACAAAGCATGCTCAAAAGACCCACAAAAACCTATTGACCATCAAATAATTACTAAAACCACTGAACTAGACCTTCTTCATCAAATGGAGGAACAAGATGCTCTACACCAATGATCATACGCTTTTTGTGTGGAATACTCAACTTCTCAACCGTTGTTTGTATGTTTCTCTTTTCTAGTGTTTTTGCACACCCTCATAAGGGATCAAGCTGGTTGAATGAAAGTCAGATCAATTCCACGTGTTTGGGTGCAAAAGAGGACCATGCCTAGCATAAACCTACCTATTGAGACATGTTGGAGCAGTTAGTTTGGTCATATGAATTGCAAAACAAAAGTTGCACCACTTTGCAACTTTGCGCAACTTGAATTTGACACTTTTTCCATCAATTGAAAATCCATCGCCACGAGAAAACCACTCTGAGATAGCCAAAACTAAGAGAGGTTTTTGTAGAGGGGCCCAATGGGATCTTGTAGTATTAGACGATAAGTTTCTAATATCACGACATTTGAGTAATAGCATGCTGAAGTTTGCAGCCATTTTGCACTTTGGACCCTTAAGGGATCGATCCGGTGGAAATAGCTCAAATAGATTTTGCATGTTTCGGTGCAAAAGAGGACCATTCCTAGAATAAACATTCCTATTCAAACATGTTGGAACAATATGCTTAGTTACACGAGTTGCAGAGTGAAAGTTGTACCACTTTGCAACTTTGCACAACTTGAATTTGACACTTTTTCCATCAAGTGAAAATCCATCACCACAGGAAAACCACTCCAAGCTAGCCAAAACCGAGAGAGGTTTTTGTAGACGGGTTCAACATAATCATGTAGGATTGGATGATAAGTTTCTAAGTGTCATGTTATCCGAGTATTCGCATGCTGAAGTTTGCAGCCATTTTGCACTTTAGACCCTTAATGGATCGATCCGGTGAAACATAGCTCAAAGTGATTCCCTGTGTTTCATTGCAAAAGAGGACCATTCCTAGCATAAAAATACCTATTCAAATGCATAGGAACAGTCCACTTGGTCACACAAGTTGCAAAAGAAAAATTGCACCACTTTACAACTTTGCACTGCTTGCATTTGACGCTTTTTCCATCAAGTGAAAATCCACCGCCATGGGAAAACCACTCCAAGATAGCTAAAACCAAGAGAGATTTTTTAGAGGGTCCCAATGCAATCGTATAAATTCAAACAAGAAGTTTCTAAGCATCATGATATCCGAGTAATAGCATGGTAAAGTTTACAACCATTTTGCACTTTGGACCCTTAATGCATCGATCTGGTGGAACGTAGCTCAAAGAAAATCCGCATGTTTCAGTGCAAAAAAAGATCATTCCTAGCATAAACATAGCTATTTTTATGTGTTGGAGCAGTTAGTTTGGTCACACGAGTTGCAAAGTGAAAGTTGCACCAATTTGCAACTTTGCACAACTTGAATTTGACACTTTTTCCATCAAGTGAAAATCCACCGCCATGGGAAAACCACTCTAAGATAGAAAAAAATGAGAGAGGTTTATGTAAAGGGGCCTAGCAAAATCTTGTAGGATTAGACAAGAATTTTCTAATTATCATGGTATCCGAGTAATAGAATGTTGAAGTTTGCAGCCATTTTTCAGTTTCGACCCTTAAGGGATTGATCTGGTGGAACATAGCTCGGAGCGATTCTACATGTTTCGGTGTGAAAGAGGACCATGCCTAGCATAAAAATACCTATTCAGACACATTGGAATAGTCTATTTGGTCAGACAAGATGCAGAGAGAAAGTTGCACCACTTTGCAACTTTGCACTTTTTCCATCAAGTGAAAATCCACCGCCATGGGAAAACCACTCCAAGATAGCCGAAACCAAGAGAGGTTTTTGTAGAGGGGCCCAACTTGATCCTATAGGATCAGATGATAAATTTGTAGGTATCATGATATTCGAGTAATAGTATGATGAAGTTTGCAACCATTTTACATTTTGGACCCTTAAGGGATCAATCAGGTGGAACATAGCTCAGAGTGATTCCGCATTTTCCGATCTGAAAGAGGACCATCCCTAGTGTAAAAATACCTATTCGGATATGTTGGAATAATTTGATTGGTCACACAAGTTTTAGAATAAAAGTTGCACCACTTTGCAACTTTGCACTACTTGCATTTGATACTTTTTCCATCAAGTGAAAATTCATCACCACGGGAAAACCACTCTGAGATAGCCAAAATCGAGAGATTTTTTTATAGAGGGGCCCAACATGATCTTGTAGGATCAGATGAGAAGTTTCTAAGCATCACGGTATCTGAGTAATAGCATGCTGAAGTTTGCAGCCATTTTCCACTTTGGACCCTTAAGGGATCGATCTTGTGGAATATACCTCAAAGTGATTTCACGTGTTTTAGTGTGAAACAAGACCATTCCTAGCATAAACATACCTATTCAGATGTGTTGGAGTAGTTATTTTGGTCACACGAGTTGCAAAGATAAATTTGCACCACTTTGCAACTTTGCACAACTTGAATTTGACACTTTTTCCATCAAGTGAAAATCCACCACCACGGGAAAACCACTCTGAGATAGCCAATACCAAGAAAGTTTTTTCTAGAGAGGCCCAACTCGATCCTGTTGGATCAGATGAGAAATTTCTAAGTGAAATGGAATAATTTTTATGGGGTTTGTGTTGCTACCCCTGTAGATTTTGATGGAAAAGGGCATGAAAAATGAGGTTTCACCCTAGGGTTTAATAAAATATTTCTTGTATAGGTTAAGTTATTATCTTTTGAGTTTGTGCAAGTGATTTTAAGAAGGTCTGAGGTAGTGGCATGTTTTGTTAAGGTGTGGAACCATTCCTTTCAATAAACCCTCCTTATATTAGCATAAAATAAGGGTTTTGGTTTGGCATGGTGGAGTGAGTTTGTCCTGAGACAAATTGTGGATTTGAGGGTTTGGATACATGATAATTTCTGCCCCAACAAGTTAAGGGGGTTCTTGAATGTTTAAAGGTATGTTCCTTTGTAAATTAGGCCTAGTTAGCCTAATGAGGACAACAAAGAAGGTCATTTTTGATGCACATGCTCCAAGATAGTCACTGTTGATTTTGTAGTATGTGTTGTAACTCAATAATAGCTATCTAGATCAGTCATTTTTTTGTGATGTCATTTGAGAAGATTTCCCTAAAAAACCACTTGGAGCTACTCTTTTCACTTGAAAATTCATCATAAAACCCTTTAGCAGCAACTCCACATTTGTTTCTTGAGTTCCCTTGCACAAATAAACACACACACCTAAAACATCCTAATTCAACCTTACATGCTTTATATCACTTCTCTAATCACCTAATGACCTCTTTTAGATTTTTAATACATTACATATGACCTTTACATGACCTTTTTCACATTGTTTACATTCCAGAATTCAAATTTTGCAAATTTTCCTATTGAAGTCATTTACAGAACAAGGTGCGACTGCACCAAACATGAACTCCAAAATTACAATATTTGAGTAAATCTCATTATGTAAGTAAATATCCTTACAATTACTTAAGTACTTCATTCTTATAGATCTTTTACAATGTCACTCATACATTCAAGATTCTCTTTAAATGTCTACATCATAGGTGCTCATTATGAGGTTAACTTCAATTGAGTAACTTGAGATTCCCTCGCTGAGCTTCACACACTCTTTTATATAGGCTTGAAATCAAAATTGAGATTTTTCAAGATCATAAAAATAAGGATGTTGTGTTTCTTTTTTGGCTGAGATTCTCTTTGATGGCTCATAAATCAGCATTTTCTACAATGAGAGATCAATCAATTTTTAGTAGTTTACTTACAAATACACAAAGTAAAAGAGAAAAATAAAGAGCATCCAAAATGGAAATGAAATAAAAATATATGGAATGAACTTACAGATAGGCATGTAGGTCTCACAAATTAGTCACTCTTGGCCATAAATATTCACTCGGAATTCCAACATACATACTGCACACAACACCTCTCATGAATAGAGTAAGTTGAAATTTCAGATGCTCTTATAATGTCTTTATCATAGCTTCTCATGATAAGGTTAACTTCAAATGAATAACTTTAAATTCCCTCAGCAAGCTTTTCACATACTTTTCTAATGGCTTAAAATCATGATTGAGATTTGTCAAGATCATCAAAATAAGAATGTTGCATTGCTTTTCTGGCTAACATTCTCTTGGATGGCTCATATATCTGCATTTTTTGCAAGGGGACACCAATCACTATTTAGTATGTTACTTAAAAATATGCAAAGTAAAAGAA
This sequence comes from Sequoiadendron giganteum, assembly GCA_007115665.2. Classification (NCBI taxonomy): domain Eukaryota; kingdom Viridiplantae; phylum Streptophyta; class Pinopsida; order Cupressales; family Cupressaceae; genus Sequoiadendron; species Sequoiadendron giganteum. The sequence goes on along the minus strand of CM021101.1, from coordinate 124,744,846 downwards.
GATGATAACATTGGCATCAAAAAAATTAATGTGCGTACAAATATAAATTAATAAGAACCAATGTTCATATACATATAAATTAATCCAACGAACCATCTGGGTGTGCTCTACTCTTTATTATGTCAAGTATTGCCTCATGGTTAGACTCACAGACCTTCCACAAGGTCGTGTTCAAAGGTCTACCCCCATATTTGGTCAAAAACATTGGATTCCATGACAAGGTTCGAGTAATGAAGAATCTTACGATGCGTGTCAAAGTCCTAAAATAACCAATGTTTAACACTCGAATGTGGATACCTTCTAAGCCATGTTCTAGTAACCACAACTAAACCTATAGGGTATTTGATGTTTTCTCCATCTATAACCGGGGCCTCCAATTTATTTTTGGCCTCAACACAATGACACAAGTAATAGTTTATTCCCTCTTGATTGTCTTCATCTGCAATAACTGCATAAACATGCCCTACATTGATATGTGCAAAAATATCTTGAAATTTGTCAACATTACGAATATAGTACAAAGTAATATAACGATATGGAATTTAAACAACTAAGCAAGTAGATATATCACCTGGTTGAACTAGATTTGATACGTGGTCAAAGTCAACTGATGATTCCATCTATGGAAATTCCAATGTTGTCGAAGGGCGATACATGTGAAGTGGGATAAGATAACTTGTCAACCATTTTTCAGCCAACTCCCCTAACTCACAATCATTCCAGGCTTGCATTGTACATGAAGAACAAAAGCATGCCATATTTCGTGTATCGATACTCCATTAACCTGCATTTGAGCTAAGGAAAGAGTGTACCTCACTCGATCTTATTAGTGTACAACAATCCTCATATGGTGCAATGTTAGTATCATCCATCAAACAAAAAAATATATGAACTAAAGACATGCCTTCATTACCTAGACCTATCAAATCATTACACCACTCGATGATTGATTTTGCATTTTTCAACCTTGCACTATCTTTATACTTTAACTCTTCTCATGCTAATGCTCTTTTCACACATGCTCCTACACCATCATTCTCCCCTTTTCCATGTCCGACTTCACAAAAGTTCCACATATGTTGAACACCTGTAATTACATGCATCCTACACAACCAGTAGAACATGCGTGATTTCTTGAACTATGTTGGATAGTTATCAGACCATATTATGTGTTAGTCGTATTTTATGCCCCTCAGAGCCAAACCACTGTAGAACATCTTGAAGCAACCTTGCATGAACTCTAGAGAATGTGTGAAATCATCACTAATGTAAAAGTGGTACTCCCTCAATACCTTCCTTTGGTCATTTGTACTATTATATGTATGAATGAATGTTATGTGCACAAATATTGAAACCTGTGTGGAGTTGTAATACTGTGACTACACCTCATGTTTTGGTTGTAGAGTGTATTTCTTCACAAATTCAACCACTAATACTATGCTTCCAACTAGAAAAGTGTCCTTGCATAGCTTGAATTGTGTGTCCAACCATCGGGCTCTATGGGTATGCATTGAATACTCAGACAGTATATTGTCATGAAACATGAACATAAACTAGTACACTGGAATCTTCTCAATAACCAAATCACACCTTTTTGCTTGAGACCCATCTTTTGTAGCAAATGCCACTATTTTATACTTCCCAAACTCTACTATTTTTTTTCCCACCTCATTTGTGCTTTCCATGTGTTGACATACGGGCATACACTAGAAGCCACCGTAACTCTCACATGAACCATCCAAGCATGTTGTCCTATAGAATATCTGGCCATCCTCTATTTCACATAATTTTTTTTATAAGAACTCTCTTGAAGATTTTGGTGGGGCTTCTATGCCACAATCCTGGAAAACATCGTTAGTATGCAAATCTACACATATAGAACGATAAACATCATAATGGTTAGAAAATTCAATATGTAGTCTACAACAAGTAGTGCATGTGTGATTTATCTTGACATAAAAACGATTAAAGAATTCAAAAAATATTTGATAAATACTAATTTGAGGATAATCATTTCCAAATTTAAAAAAAAATTGGGTTTGAGTCATATCCAAAAAATGCTTTGGATGTGGCTCACGATTCCAACTATCGATTCTCCTTCTTACCACATCCCTTTGATTCAGATATGGCCTTGGGTTATTCTTCCAATACTCTTCAATTAGTGTTCTCAAGGCTTCGACAACTTCTTTATCTTTTCGTTATAGTCTCCCCGAGAATGCCAATAATTCATTTGAATCATTGCCCTCAATTCTTTGTCGCCTTTGAATGGCTCTTGATAAAGTTCTTCTACTAATTTATGTTTGTTCAATCATCTTTTTAATGAGACGAGCTCTTTTTTTTTGAAATCTTACCAAAGTCGATGTAATGACATGTCAGGTGACATTACTATCCTTTAAGCGTGAGTTCGTACCCACACTCTCATAAGTATCCATTATATTCTTCACAATAGTGTCTTCACTCGATGTATTCAATGTTGTCAACCCAAGAGTCTTCATGATGTTCCTATACTTTACACCCCACATCATTTCAACAAATATTTGACATCTTGTAGTCTCATTTAGCCTTTCAAAGAATCGATCCCAAATCTTATCAGCATATCTTCTACAAGTGCTTGTTGAAATCTTACCTTCCATGTGCTACAAAATCTCATCATCAATATTAATCAAATATTTTGGCTTTCTACAAAAAATTCTAGGTGGTGTTATCCTAGGTACATACATCTCAACATTAGGAATTTCATCAATATTTAATTGAGGTGGGATAGATTGTGTACCTTCGATCAATGGTGGAGAAGAAGACATGCCTTGAGGTTCACCTGGGGATGATGGTATACCTTCTTCATCAAATCTGAGTGATGATGTACTCTCAACTTGAGATGTGTTGGATTTTTTCCAACATTATTCACTTGAGGTAGATGGTGTCCCTCCATATTCACTTGTAGTAGATGGTGTTCATCCATATTCACTTTTGCTAGATGGATTCCCTCCATATTCGCTTGTGATTAATGGTGTCCCTTCATATTAAATTTTCATAGAGGGTGTGTCTCCAACTATGGTATCTAAATCTATCTTATGATGATGCTTTTGCATTCATGCATTTTGTGTTGCCAGTTCCCATTATTTTTTTGATGGTTGAGGTTCCTCTTCAATTGGCTTGTTTTCATGAATCATTTCCAATTTCTTCTTTTCACGGTATGCCACCACCTGAACTCTCTCATTTTCTTTGAAGTTTTAATTATCTTCATTTGTTAGTTTCCTCTTTATATTTTTCTATGCAATGTAAGATAATTTTGTTTGTACCATGGTAATGAGATGAATATTAGTTCCTAAAAAATGTATCCATTCAAGTTAATTGAAAAATATATGTCATTCAAGGCTTCATTTAAATAATACTTACAATCATCGTATAACAAATTTAACCTAGCATAGACAAATGTGACATGATTTTTTTCAATCCAGAATGCCTTAAAGAAAAGTGGTAATGTGGCATGCCATGATTGCAAGATAGGCTCAAAATGGAAGCATGGACATTTGCAAAAAAAATCATTTTTTGGCAAAGTTGTGAAGAGATAAGTTAGTTAAGAAGTTACAAAAATAGTTAGATACGTTGGGGGAGTTGAGTTTGAAGGAAAATAAGATAAATATCATGTAAGTTACAATCATACTAAGTGTAATGGCATTGTGAGTGTTTGATAAGTTTGTGGTGCAGGAGCACCTTGACAATCTATGCTTCCATTTTGAAATTTGTTTCAATTTTGGGTATCTCCATGTTGTGAGAGGGTCATTAAAGACATTTTACATGTATGGGAATCATTAGGAGGTTTAATTTTTAATTCCTAAGTGTATTTTGTAAAGTTGTCACTATTTGCAAAAGTTGCACAAATAAAAAATTCTAAAAAGTTACAAAAACTGTGAAATAGGGAAGGTGAAAAGTCATATGGGCTTATTTTCGCTTGGAGGAACTTGGAAGTTGATAAGACATGTATGTAATGAATTTATAAGGCCTCATGTATGTTTTGAAAGTTGTGGGTGATTGAATATCTGATTTTGAATGAATAAACACACTATTTTTTGTATTTTCTTTAGAATTTCACTGTTTTAGGCTCTTGTACGAATTTGTGTAGGTAGGAATTCTTGGTTGGATGTTTTTAAGTTTTTTCATAATCAATAACCTCCCAAATATAATTTTTTTCATGCATTCTTCTTAATGTTTGAGTCAAATATTGCAATTTTTGTCTAAAACTGTCAAACCCTCTGTTAGGGTAAACAATGAACTTGAGAGATTGTGTTTCTCCCATTCTACTCACCAAAAGTTCTCAATTTTGGTGTAAAAAATCCTTGTTTCATGTAATTTCATATTTAAAACATTACCAATCATATAGTGATGACTAAGGTGTGAAGAAAATATTTTTTCTTGACTATAAAACTATGTTCCAACTGGTAAAACAGGGAATTGTGAAGCTTAGAGCTTAGGGTTAGTGGAAATGTGTTTGGAAATGAACTTCTAATGGACTTATAAGCTTGGTCAGCTCAAATGAAAGGTATTTTATGTATTTTTTATGAGATTTTGGTATTTGGGGTAGCAAAACCAATAACCCCTATTTGCACTAAGGCTTAGTTAAGCTTATTCTCGGACTAAAACAACTAGTTTACAAGCATATTCTCTAAAGGACTTAATATCCATTTTGTAATATTTTTGGTATGAGGGAAATGGGTGTCCAAAATGCGTATCATAGTCTGAAGTGTGTGAATGGTTTGGGAGATACATGTGATAGTTTGCAGATGCTTGGCTACTAGTAATGTGGACAATCAACAAAGGAACTAAGTTTGTGTGTAAGGGCAGACTTCTGAAAGGTTTCATTTTTGTTGTACTAACTCAAACAAAGATTTCTTAAGAAAAATAATGGTTTGGTTGTGATTTAAGAATTATAGTTTGTGTTTGTAAACAATGGTGTCATTATGGAAGATATAAGACAACTTGTGAATGGCATAATCATTGGTTGATGTTTTGAGGAACCTAGTTGATTGTAATCAGTTATTTTCAAGATTTTCAAGATGTTTTGAAGGTCCAACCTATAACCACCTGTTAACTACCAACCTATAACCACCTATTAACTACCAACCTATAACCACCCTATAAACAACCTATAACCACTTGTTAACTACCAAGACCTTCATTTCTCTTAAAAATTGCTAACATTGACAACTTTTACTAAATAACAAACATTATGCAACTATGTTGTCCAAGACACCTAAGACAATTCAAACACCTTTATTAATCCCTAATAAGACTTCTAGACTCTTGTCTTGCACTTCCATTTACAATTTGAATAATTTTCCTTCAAAGATTATATGGAAAAATTGACAATTTTCTTAAGCAAGAGTGCATAGTTGCACATGTGATCACTAAACTCACAAAATCCCTAAATACATGAAATATTGGTTTATTTAGACCTTATTTTCAATAAAATCTATGACAAAGCATCTAAAACCTCTTGAAATCACCCAAAGACCTTAAGACATATTGTTACCAAAGTATATTTTGAAACATGGTTGTAGGTGCCCCTGCACCACAAGTTTCGAATACTGGAAGGGCAAGCATGCTCAAAGGATGAATTTTGGTGAGATATTTGGAATGTGTATTTGGTTTATTTCAATTAATAGCATGCTGATTATAGTTTCTTGGATGTCTTGATAAAGGTTGGTAGTTACCTTCCATGATTTGTTGTTATTTTTCCATGTAAGTTGCAACATTGAGTTCTTGAATTAGTGGATCATGAACGAATTGAATGGTTATGAGTTTCTGATAAGCTTTATTCTATGTTACAATTAATTTTATGATGGTTAATTTGTTTTTTGAGTCTAACAAAGAGTTGAAACCAAGTTATAATGTTTTGTGGAAATATTAAATCAAGTTAAATTGAAGGATTTTGATGAAAAGATGATTGAGTTTTGTTCGTTGATCTTCTTCAACTTAATTTAGGGTTAGAAGTACCCTTGATGATTTGTGGATCCTTGTAGATTCTCTACATAAATTTTAAAATGGTAATTGGAAAGTGTATATAATTGTGTAATTTAAAATGTGCATTGACAACGTAAGATTATAATGACAAACAAAAATGAAAGCAAGCCATAGTAGAATGAAAGAAAATGTGTAAAGACTTCACATACCTAAAAAAATAGACTTTGAAATGGAGGATTTCAACCCAATTATGATGTCTTAGCTTCTTCTTTCTTCAAAATCCACAACAATTTGACTTGTTTAAAAGCTTGCTCTCATCCAAACTTCAATTGTATATCATTTTTCAATGGAATTTAAACTTCAATTGATATTATATGTCTTTCAACATGAAAAATATTCTATTTCTTGCAAAGGTGGTAGAAAAATCATGGAAAAGGTAATGGAATGTGAAAAAAATGTTGGCACACTTCACAACATCATCAAAAAGCTACTTTTTGTCCAAGCGCACACAAAACCAAGAGAATATGCAGACTGTGGGCCTTGACATCATGGGTATAGTGAGTATTTTTACCATTTTTATTGGAATAAAAAATGCGCTCACATTATTTCTTCCTAAAATGGAAACATCTCTACTTCTTCAAAACATGCACACATTATATGAAATATGGTTTTCTTAATATATTTCTTTTCTCCCTCTTTGTCTATACCCTCTATCCTGATTCTATATCTCTCCCCTACACCCTTATAGTAGAGGAGATAGAGGTTAGTGTGTGTGTGTGAGAGAGAGAGAGACAGAGAGAGAGAGTGGGAGAGAAAGAGAGAGGGGGAGAGAAAGAGGGAGGGAGAGGGAGGGAGGGAGAGTAGGGAGAGAGGAGAGTGGAGAGAAAGAGAGTGGGAGAGAAAGAGGGAGAGAGAGGGAGGGAGGGAGAGAGGAGAGGGAGGGAGGGAGAGGGAGCGGTTAGGAAAGAGATAGTGGGAGAGATGGAGATAGATAGGGAGGGAGAGAGGAGGAGAGGGGGAGAAAGAGAGAGTGGGAGAGAATGAGGGATAGGGAGAGTGGGAGAGAAAGATGGAAAGAGAGGGAGGGAGAAAGGGAGGGAGGGAAGGAGAGGCAGGGAGGGAGGGAGGCAGAGGGAGAGAGGGAGAGTGGGAGAGAAAGATATAGTGGTAGAGAAAGTGGGAGAGAGAGGGAGGGAGGAAGGGAGCGAGGGAGGGAGATGGTTAGAAAGAGATAGTGGGAGAGATGGAGATAGATAGGGAGGGAGAGAGGGGGAGAGTGGTAG
>CM021101.1:124704788-124737502 GCA_007115665.2 Sequoiadendron giganteum | reverse complement strand
AGTGGGAGAAAGAGAGAGTGGGAGAGAAAGAGGGAGAGAGGGAGGGAGAGGGAGTGGGAGAGAAAGAGGGAGAGAGGAAGGGAGAGGGAGATGAGGAGAAAGAGATAGTGGGATATATGGAGATAGAGATGGAGGGAGAGAGTGGGAGAGTGGGACAAAGAGAAAGTGGGAGAGAGTGGAAGAGTGGGAGAAGGTGAGAATGGGAGAAAGAGAGAGTTGGAGAGAGTGGGAGAGTGGGAGAAGGGGAGAGTGTGAGAAATATAGAGTGGGAGAGAGAGGTGGAGAGTGGGAGAAAGAGAGAGTGGGAGAGAAAGAGGGAGAGAGAGGGAGAGATGGAGGGAGAGGGAGAGGGGAGAAAGAGATAGTGGGAGATATGGAGATATAGATGGAGGGAGAGATAGACTGAGAGAGAGATAGAGGGTAGAGGGTTAAGAGTTAAGGGTTGAAATGGTTAATAGATAGAGTGTAGATGGAGATAGTGGGAGAGATGGATACCCCTATACCCTCTTAATCCCTTAACCCTCAACCCTAAACCCTTAAACCCAAATCCCTCAACCCTTATACCCTCTTAATCCCTCAACCCTCAACCTTCAACCATTAAATCCTAATCCCTCAACCCCTATATCCTCTTAATCCCTCAACCCTCAACCCTTAAACCCTAATCCCTCAACCCTTATACCCTCTTCATCCCTCAACCCTCAACCTTCAACCTTTAAACCCTAATACCTCAACCCCTATACCCTCTTAATTCTTCAACCCTAAACCCTTATCCCTAAACCCTCAACCGTTCAACCCTAATCTCTCAACCCCTATACCCTCTTAATCCCTCAACCCTCAACCCTTAAACCCTGATCCCTCAACCCCTATACCCTCTTAATCCCTCAACCCTCAACCCTTAAAACCTCATCCCTCAACCCCTATACCCTCTACTCTATAACCTCTTAATCCCTCAACCCTAACCCCTAAACCCTAAACCCTTAAACCCTAACCCGTGAACACTCTACCCTCTACCGTCAATCCTCTACCCTATAGCCTCTACCCTAATCCCCCAACCCTTAAAATAAATTAGTAAACTCTCCACCCTAATACCTCAACTCTCTTGAACCTTAAACCCTCAACCCTTAAACCCTTGAACACTCAACCCTAAATGCTTGACCCTCAATCCTCAACACTTAAACCCTAAGCTCTTAAACCCTCTACCCTCTATGCTCGAATCTCAACCCAATACACTCTACCCTAAACCCTAATCCATCAACCCTTACACTGTTAAATCCAAGAAATATCTCTACCCTAATCCCTAAATCCTCAACCCTTAATCTCTCAACCCCTATAACCTATACCATATATATTGGACCCTCAACCCTAATCCCTCAACCCTATACCCTTGACCCTCAACCTTAAACACTCAATATTCAACCCTCAACCCTTAAAACCTAAAACCTTAAACCCTCTACCATCTACCCTATACCCTAAATCCCTCAACCCTCAATCCTTAAACCCTAAACCCTCTACCCCTACACCCTCTACCCCTTACATTGGACCCTGAACCTAATCCTTCAACCATATACCCTCAAAATTATACCCTAAACCCTCTACCCTCAACCAAGTAAACCCTTAACCCTAAACCCTTCAAACCTAAACCCTTAAACCTTATACCCTCAACCAAATACCCTCTACCATCGACCCTATTCCCTCAACCCTCAAGCCTTAAACCCTAATACCCTAGAAACCATCAACCCTATAGGTCCTCCACCCTTGTCCCTCAACCCTATACCCTTAACCCCTATCACTTTCTCTCTATCTATACATATACCCTATCCCTCCCTTCCTCCCTCTAACCTTCTCTAATTATCTCTATCTACTGTCTCCCTCTTTGTACGTGCCTCTCCTTCAATCAATCCCTACCACCCTCTCTCACTCCCTCTATCCATCTCTCTCTATGTCCCTCCCAATCTATCCCACTCTCTCCCACTCCCTCTCTCTCCCTCTCTCTCATGTCTCTCCCTCCCACCCCCCTCTCTCTCAAGTCTCTCCCTCTAGAAACCTACCTAGGTAACTCTCTCTATCTCTCTCCCCTCTCTCTATCTATCCCTTGCACCCTACCTAGATAAGTCCCTCTCACTCCACGCCCCTCTTTCTCTACCTCTATCAGGTCACTCCCTCCCACACCCTCTCCCTCTCTCAGGTCTCTCTCACACTCCCTCTCTCTCCCACTCCCTCTATATCTCCCACTCCCTCTCTTTCACACTCCCTCTCACTAGCTATCTCTCAAGTCTCTCCCTCTCACCCCCTCACACTTTCAAGTGTCTCCCTTTGGCACCCTACCTACATAGCTCTCTTTTTCTCTCTATCTCTCCCCCTTATCTTTCTCCCTCTCTCTTAGTTATCTCTCTCCCACCCCCCTCTCTCTCCCTCCCACCCTACCTAGCTAAGTTTCTCTCACTCCAACCCCTTCTCTCCCACTCCCTCTCCATTTCTCTCTCTCTAAATTCTATCTCCCTCTAAAGACAAACATAAATACATACATAGAAGCATAATACATATGTACATATAATCCTACATCCATACAAGGATACATACATACATGTGTAGATACAATCATACATACATACATACAATATATATGCATTGATACATACAGGCATACGTACATACTTACATACATACAAGTATGCATACAAGACATACATGCATAAATGTACATACAAACATACAAATATATGAGCATACATTCAATATATTGGAATTTAGCATAAAGGAGGACATAACGCGAGCGTGTTATGTCCTAGTTGACATGTTTCCCGCATAGGCAAAACAAATGTCAAAACTGAAATATAACGTGAGCACATTATAGGGCACTCACAATACATCTTTCTTTGTGAATAATCGAGCCTTAGGCTTCGTATTTGCCTTGGAAGGCAATCCCAATGACCAGAGACATGTTTTTAAAAATTCTACCATATTTCACATAATCGAGTTCGTGGTCACTATCAGGATTGCACGTGGTTCAATATCGAAAAAATCGAACACATGGGTAAGGTTGGGTTCTCTCTTAGCTATCCAGCGATGCAATTTTTTTCACTTTTTGAAAATGTTAAGCCTTCCATCCATAATTTATTTTATTTGTATGTCTTTTTTTGCCAAAAAGTAATGTTTGGTATTTTTTTGTTATAAATTAACCGTTCATCAAATTTTCAAATAAATTACATTTTTAGAAACTAGACTCCATTCTAAAAATTAAAAAATTAAATTTAAAAAAGAAAAATCAATTAGTTTCCAAAATTTGTAGGGGTGGCATGGCCAAAATTCTATTTTTCAGGAAATGTCCACTTCCAAAATTAGTAAAAAATCAAATATTCATTAAAAAATTATCAGAAAAATCATGCATCAACTACATACTGTTAACTAACTTCTGATAATTTTGATTTTAAAAATACTAAAAAAAATTTCACCTTACGAGGCTCATACAAGAGTTGCTATGTTATGTTTTTCTAACAAAAACAACACCAATTTGTGTACATCCCTCTTTTGAACCCCTTAATATAGCCGTTTTAAAAATAATTTAGTAGTTTATAAAGTAGACTTGGAGCACTTTGATCCTTGTTTTTGTTCGATCTCAAAATTTTGGGTGTAACTATCGTCAATTTCACATCCAAGGTCAGTATTTCCTGATTTCAAAAAAAAGTTGTCCACTTAAGTCCCCTTTTTGGGAAACATCTTGGTGCACTTACCTAGTCTTCTTACTTCATCCAATGCATCTTTATCTTTATGGTGAGATTGGGTGTCATGTCCCTTAAGAGTGTGTGTGTGTGTGCAGGTGTTTTTTCTAGTCTAAAAATGCAAAAGACAAAGGAATGGAAACAATAAAAACATAAAAAACACCTCAACAATTAGCCTAGTAACAAAAAGAAGATGAGAAACAAACTGTTTTTACATTTCCCAAGTTGATGAATTGGTTGGCCCTCTTGATGTTGATTTGTGTGATCCTTCGCTTTTTAAAATTTCCTAAAACTATATGCAAATGATAGATATCATGATGGTGAATGCAATTGTGAAATTGGTTGATGGATTTGATGCAATATGGATGCTAAGCGATGCTACAAAAATGGAGGTAGCAAGATGTCTTGAGTGAGTGCTCAAATTTTCTAAGTGTGTGTTGATAGAATGAGGCAATTTTTATTTCTTTTAGGGAAAATCCTTGAAAATAATGGAGGGTTGAGATTAAGTCTAAGGAAAGAGATCAAGGGTTTAGATGTCTCATCTCATGATGCCATGTGGAATACTATGTGGAGAGGATGGGATGAGATGGAAATGTGGTGGAGGTACATTCAAGTACATTGGGATTGGGAAATATCTCCTCATAAAGGAGTTTCTTGTCCATTTTTGCAATGAGAGGACAAGAGAGGAATTTAAAATTCCTCAAAAGTCCTCATGGGGATTGGAAAAGGAATAAAAACTTCCTTATGGGGGGATGTGAGGAATTAAAAATTCCTCAAAATTCATAGGGGGAATAAATTGGAATTTAAAAGGGTATGGGGATGACTTCTCCAAAAGGAGAGATTCATTAATAAGATTGACCAAGGGTGGATTCCATAAATGGCACGGGGATTAGGTTAGGTCTAATCATTGATTGATATTATGCAAATGAGGGATTAGGTGAACTAACCCTAATTAGTGAGCCACTTGCATTTTATCGAAGATGTGACCCTAATCATGATTAGGAATGTGTATACCTTAATTAGGGATTAAGTGGGCTAATCAGGATTAAGGAAAATATAGGAGGATGAGACACAAAGAGAGAAAATGGATGAATTAAAAATTGATTTTAATTAATATGGGAAAGGTGACTAAATTAAATAAATTGGACTATTTATTTAATTTAGAGAAGATGAGGAGTAAGATATTTAATTAATTAATCAAACACCTTAGGGGACATTAGGAAATGAATGAATATTAATCAAATGATAAATTATTTATTTAATATGGCTTATGGATGTGGGAGCGAATTTGAATGTATGGTAGTGATAAAATTTAGGTGTCTACATTTTTCCCCTCTTTGAAATATCATTATAATAACGGTGTTTCGAAGAAAAATAAAGTGTAGATGACTCGATAGAAGAAGAGTACTTTGGTAAATTCCCTAGTATCACAAGGAAATGGATGAGGAGAAATGCAAAAATATGGTGAGGAATGCCCCCTCGAGAGGGTGGATGCGGAAGAAAAGGGACCCTTGGCAATTTCTTGATATGGATAAATGGAGGGTACCACGAGGTAGAGGATGAAAAACCATGAAGAATGGATTTTGAATGGAAGAAAAAAAAAAAAAAGGGTGCAAATGGTGGCCCACAAAAGAATTAGGTTAAAAGGATTAAAAAAGTTAAAAAAACATTAAAAATACCCAAACATTAGCAAGGCTAATTAGGTTCAAAAAGATAAAACCTATAAATAGTAAATTTGAAAAGTTACTATTCACTTGGTTTTCATTGTGCACATGTGGCGAAGAGTGACTGGGTGATCAAGTGAGAGTGGAAATGATACGAGAAGCGAGATGGCAGAGAAAGATATCATTCACCGTCATGCCCCCACAGGCAGTCCTTCAAACCTAACTTTGTGATTTGACTTGTTAATTTTTGAATGTGTTTTTATGATTTTTGGGGATGGGTGGCTAGGCTAGGATGAAACGGGGGCACCAAGAAGTGTGGATTCACACTTTCAACAAAGCTCATTTTCCTCTATAGTCCAAAGGGTGGATGCTTGGTGCAAGATGTGTGAATGCACTAATGGAGGGTTGGATGCATAGGGATACAAGTGATGTTGAAATTTCCTATAAAGGGAATGGGTTGTTGTGTTCCTCTGTAAGGGAAGATGTGCGATTGGAGGGGAAATTTTGAGATCACCCCTCAGGGGAAAGGGCGAGGGTGCACTCACCCAATGCATAGGAAAAATGGAAGAGGTGAATGCGATTTTTCCCATTCATGGGAAGGGTGGAAGTGCATTCACCCAAAGGCGAAAAAGGTGAAAGAGAGATCGCCTAACAAGGGAAAGGGATGGCAAGGGTGAATGCGAATTTTCCCTTGGGGGAAAGGGGCAAACCCGCTCCCAAGAAAAGGAAAAGGCGAACTTGTCAAACTAATAGGTGAAGTTGCCATGGGGAAATATAGGGATGAATGTACTAAGCCAATGGGTGAACGTGTAGAAAAGAATGGATGAGATAATTTTCAACCGAGAGGGGTGAATGCATGAAAAAGAGGAATAGGTAGATTCACACTACAAAGATGTGAGTTTTCCAAACTACGATAGAAAGAAAAATAAATTCTAGAAGATAAACAACATGAAACGAGTTGACAAATGGATTGGGTGGATGTAGAGTATAGACACTCTATGAACATGGGAGAGGAACTCAGTCACACTCATGACATATGGATTCACACTAGTAGACCATGAGATGTTGGACCGAGCAAGATTACTACACATGGTAGAATTATCTACTATTAGAGTGCATATATTGTTGTTGACCACGTCGATGGAGATGTGGAGCTCAGAGCCATGCACTTTTCTCCTCCCGATTGGGGAGATCATAGTTACATTGGAGGATGCTTGGAGGATATTACAACTACTGATTCAGGGTCACCTAATGAGTGGAGGTGGGAGAAAACCATTGGACTAGATCTTATGGGATATGTTTGGGATGGTGTACCTTCCCTACTAGGGGAAGGAGTTATATATAAATGGGTGCATTGGAATGGTGCCACCACTACCACTATTTCTATGTGCTTTGATTAGCGTGATCCTCCTTCAAATAGAAGAGGGAGACTTTTCAGCCTCAAGATGATTGAGATTGTCTAGCATATCATTGAGAGGAGAGAGGGAGTGTTTGCATGGGGGCCCTACATATTGGTGTAAGTCTATAGGGAAATTCATGTGGTTTTGCTACAAAGGAGCAGTCAATGTTACCCATGCCACCCTGTTATAGGTGTGGGCATGGGAGCACATCAAGATTACAAGACCAGACATTTTGATGCCACATCTATAGGTAGAGGGATTTCAAATAGCATTCAATTATGCCAGGATGCTACATTACTCACAGGTATTGAACCTAGAGCATTAGAGGTGTACTTTTGATTATCTGACTATAGAGAAGATAGTGTGGAGACCCTACATGGATAGGAATTTTAGGGATTGGAGAGCAGAATTATGGTAGTATAGAACCTTCATGTTCACATGAAATTACTTGATCAGTTGAGATCCATTTATCATTGAGCTATACATGCTGGATTGGGTGACCAGACAGTTTGGCATTCAACAAGACATCCCATTGACCGAGGTGAGGTTTAGACGCATTACCTAAGAGATGGGAAGGGGGTAGACAGTGTCATTCACCAGGGTGAGGTAGGATTGGGAGAAGTTGGGGGAGTCAAGATGAAGATTAAGGGGAGGCTCAAATGATCTCATATTCATAGAGAGGTATGCAACATGGTGGCAGGGGAGGCTTCTAATGAGGCTCACGTTGATTCAGCCTATGGAGCCAGCAGTGGGATTTGGTGTGAGGAGGTAGAGGTAGAGGTGTGTCCCTAGAGGAGGAGGATATTGGATGGACAGGTGGGAGGGGAGAAGGTACAACATGAGGAGGAGAGGGTGGAGATGGATGTGGATTTTCTAGAGGTAGTGGAGAGAGAATTAGTGGTGTATCTGGCACCACTCATGGAGAACCCAACTGTTAGAATGGTAGGTACACAAACATGTATTGACATTTTACAACATAGGCTAAGGCAGTTTGATGCATAGAGGGAGAAATTATAGGCAAAGCTGGATAGGTTACGAGGAGGAGAGGGGGGAGTGGAGGATGGAGCAATAGTGGAGAGGTTGTAGTGTTTATTGGATGGAGCACTAGGGAAGAGAGACGAGGCATCAGAGTTAGTGGAGCTGGTAGGATGTCAGCTAGAGAGAGAACAAGGCTTATTTGAGGCCATGCAAAGGGAGTGAGATGTCATGGTGAGGTGGGTAGAGTAGGAAGATGCATAGGTGAAAATTTTGTAGGGAGAGAGATATGAGGCCATGGGGAGAGAAGGAAAGGCTAAGGCGTAGGTGACTAGAATGGGACTAGCATAGGACACCTAGGATATGGGGAGGAGGAGGCTACTGTAATAAAATGATAGTTATATATTGGAGAGAGATCAGTCATGAGTACAAGCGATCGATCTAGATGACATGATGATGGAGATAGGCTAATGGATGGGGGCATACTATACTACCATTCTT
This sequence comes from Sequoiadendron giganteum, assembly GCA_007115665.2. Lineage (NCBI taxonomy): Eukaryota > Viridiplantae > Streptophyta > Pinopsida > Cupressales > Cupressaceae > Sequoiadendron > Sequoiadendron giganteum. The sequence continues at coordinate 124,729,243 of CM021101.1, read as the reverse complement.
AATCTAGCATAGAGGGTGCCACTATATGTATGTGAATTGGCACAAAGGCTAGAGCCATTCCATTCAGGACCCACATAGTCCTAAGGAGTGATTTATTATAGAGAGACTCCATTACATGATAGGGGATATGTGCTAGATTCACCCCAATAGTTAGATACAAGTAGCAGTGGTTAGGGGGAGAAGAGGATATATATAGGGTCCTAGTTTTGACAAATGCTCTAACAGATAGTTTATGTAGATGTAGATATGGACATGATACTAATGGTTGGTGATATAGGTGGTGATGTTATTGTGATTTATTATTGATGTAGATGAGATTATGACATGTGAGTAAGGAAGCTAAGATAGTGAAACAAATTCCTATACTAATCTTGAGAGGAGAAAAATTTAAAACTTTACAAATCTTTAATAGTTATAGAAACTTATACAAAAATAAACATAAATATAATGCATACCATGACACAGTGATTTACATGGGGAAAACCCTTTCATGAGAAAATCCCCACACTCCAAAATCTTCCCAATTATATATTATTCAGTAAATAATAAAGATTACAATATACTTGCAAAGCAAGCTTCCTACAAGAGTACCACTCCTCAGAAATCAAGAGGCAAAATGACTACCAACAGACTCTTAGAATACATCACCATTTCTCTACCACAACTATAATACAGTGCCCTCATAAAATAGAGTTACATTCTAGGACAAGACAGGCCAACAAAATATCCACCATTAGATCTAAAACCTAATAATTAACGATCTTTATTTACAATGTATCATTTATCTGATGTATGTCAACCATTTTAGTAGTTTCCTTAAAAATTTAACAAAAAGTTATTTACATGCATCCCACTCTTCCCCCTTGCTATCATTGTATATTACACCTATCTGTGTAACTAGGAAATATATATATATATATCCTATCAACAATAACCTTTATATAATTTCTAAGTTGAGACACATTTTCCCAACCAATCTCCCACTTGTCAAACACCTTGCAAGAGCAATGAGAGGGAATAACATTGTCTCTTAATTACTAGGAACCAAAAGGCCCATAATCTCTGAACACCATCTAAACTTCTATGTGCTCATAGTCTTAGTTAAATAATCAACAAAATTCATCAAAGTCTCTACCTTAACTAGCTTCACCCTCCAATCTTCAACCATATCTCAAACATAATGGCACTATACATCATTGTGCTTGGTCCTAGCATGAAATGTCGGGTTCTTGGCTAGACATATCACACTCTGACTATCACAATAAATTTTCACTTCACCTTGTTTTATTCTGATATATGATCACATTCTCTTAATCCAAATGGCTTCTTTACAAGCATGAGTAGTTGCCATATACTCTACATTAGTAGTGGAAAAAACAACCATAGCCTATCGCTTACTCATCCAACTAATTGCACCACCAAATAAAGTAAACACATAACCACTAGTGGATGGTCTACTATCAACATCACCTGCCCAGTCTGAATCCACATAACCAAGAATATCAAGGGAAATATCATCTTCAGTCACATTACTATTATAACACAAGGAATAATCTAAGGTACCACGCAAATATTTGAAGACTCTTTTAACTTCATCCCAATTAACTCTACCAATATTGGACATATATTTGGAAAGAACTCTGACTTCTTTGGCAATTTTTGGTCTAGCACAAATCATAACATACATCAAACTTCCAACTGCACTATGGTAAGGCACTACTCTCATGTCTTCCATATCTGATGGAGATGTTGGACAATCTAAAATAGATAACCTTGTTCCAATAGAAAGGGGAACACACAATGGTCTACAATCATGCATGTTAAATCTCTATAAAATTGAAATGACATACTTACTTTGGCCAAGCTATTGGTATCTTTTCACTCTATCTCTTTTAATTTTCATCCTAAGAATGTGGCTAGTTGCACCAAGGTATTTCATTTCAAATTTAGTAGAAAGTTGTTATTTCAATTATGAAATCACACCTTTCCCTTTGCCAATAAATAACATAGCATCAACATACAATGCAATAAATAAGAAATGGTCACCATAAGTTTTATAATAAACAAAATGATCTAATTTAGAATGCTCAAATACAAAACTCAACACATATGTATCAAATTTGTTGTACCACATCCTATGAATTTTTTGTACCACTCTATTTCTTTGTAATTCTCAATACCTTCATTTGAACCAATAATTTTCTTGAACACCCATTTGCAACCAAGATGTTTTTGTCCTTTAGGCAATGGTACAAGATCCCATGTATCATTCTTTTTCAAACATTCCATTTATTAATCCATAGCAATCTTGCAATATTTTGCATCATTCATACCTAATGCCTCTACTATAGATTTGGGTTCATCCATGTTAGTATTCAAATTAAAAATACATATCCAATCATCAGGTGTATACCTTTTAGGTGGTTTTCTATTCCTTGTAGACCTACGAACAAGTTGAGTTGGAGGTTCTTCCTCCTCTTCTCAAGATCTAGAGCTAGATGATCTCTCCTCTACTTTTTGTCTATCCTTCATCCTCGATTCAAATTTCTCAGGTGTAGAAGGAAATTGAATCACATCTTCCTTTTTACTTGGTTCTGGCTGCAATGCAACAAAAGTAGGCTTAGTTCTCTAAAAATAACACTTCTACTATATATTACTTTTTGTGCAACCAGATCCCAAATCTTGTATCCTTTCCCACCATAACTATATCCAATGAAGATACATTTCATAGCCTTGTTATCCATCTTTGTTTTCTTCTTCTTTGACATATGTGCGTATGTATCACAACCAGAAAACTCTAAGATGTCTTAATTAATGTTTGTGACCTAACCATCTAAAGGTGTATTATCAAAAAAATCTAATGTCGGATACCTGTTAATCAGGTAACAAGTATTGGCAATAGATCCAGCCTGAAACCTTTGTTCTAGGCTAACACCACTCAACATACTCCTAGCCTTCTCCATCGGTGTCTTGTTTATTCTTCCTACAATTCCATTTTTTAATGGAGAATATGGAGTTGTATTCTATCTATGGATACCACAATATTTACATAATCTATCAAAATCATTAGAGAAAAAATCACCGTCATTATCAGTCCTCAAACATTTTATTTTCTTTCCAGCCTGCAAACCATTGCTTTAAATTATTTAAATCAACTTAAAACATTAGATTTACTCTTTAGAAAATATACCCATGTCCTTCTATTATAATCATAAATAAATGAAACAAATATATGGATTTACCAATTGAAGGAACATCTATATGACCAATTGAATTCAAGATTACAATCAAACAAAATTTCAACAAGGTTTTTATTTTTCAAGGTCCTTAGACCCTTTTCTCCAATGTGACCAAGTCTTTGGTGCCATAACATAGTTTTCTCTATAGGTAACTTTTTTTCAGAAGAAAGAGCACCCTTGGGTACCCAAAAGCAATGACCATCTGCTGAAGGTTAAACCCTCACTTCTATAGACTTAATTTTCATAGAAGTAATAGTACACTCAACATTGCAAAAATCAAGCTTATACAATGTACCATATCTAACACCTCTATAAATCACCATTGCACCTCTAACCATCTTGCATATCACATTAGAAAATACTACCTACACAAGTTGCCAAAGCTACAATAAATGTATCGCCATATTTTTTCTCAGACTCAAAATTAGAATCAAATTTCTTCTTTTTCCTCTTATTTGCGTTCCTTGTCAACAATTCCAAGCTTAATTTATTTCTAACAAATAACTTTGGACTTTCTAGGAGATTTAGATCTCCCTCTGGATTTGGATTTTTCATGCTTCTCATTCTTCTTTCCTTTTTCCTTAGATCTCCCACAAAAATTTAGGGACTCCTTGGCAATGATGGATACCTTCCTCCTCATCTCTTAGAAAATAAAAAACCCACTACATCTTTAGTCTCCAAAATTATAGAAGTACTCCCAATAGCCATAACAAGAGAATCAAATAAATTAGGAAAATAACAAAGAAAGATCTAACATTTTTCTTCATCATCCATTTTGACAACAACTGATGCCAATTGGTCCAACAACATATTAAATGCTTCAGGTGGTCTTTGATTCATCCATCCTCTTCCATTCTCAAGGAATATAATTTCTTCCTCAAGAAAATCTTGTTCACTAAAGATTTGGCCTGGTACATCTCACCAAGCTTCTTCCATAGTTGATGTACAAAAATATCCTCATGGAAATTAATTAAAAAATTGTCTTCCAAACACAATTTGATTAGACCCTTGGCTTTATGGTCCAAAACATCATATTTAGCAGCATGAGAGGGATCTATAGACCTTGAAACATTCTCATCAACAACATCCCATAGATATCGATGTATCAACATATCCTCCATCTTCATCTTCCACACTTCAAAATTATTTCTAGAAAATTTATCCACCTCTATTCTCCTTGATGAACTTGTCATCTAAAAAATTCCTGCAACAATATCATAAAGTATCTTCTACACAAGCTCCGACTCAAATCTTGATTATTTTAAAAATTCCAACAACCCACAACTAAAACCAAAGGTGGTCAAGATCTGATACCACTTGTAAGGAAGCTAAGGTAGCATAAAAAATTCCTACACTAATCTTGAGAGGAGAAAAATATAAAAATTTATAGATCTTTAATAGTTACAAAAACTTAAATAGAGATAAACATAAATATCATACATACCATGACAGTGATTTATGTGGTTAAAATTTTTTCAAGAGAGAAAATCCACACTCCAAAATCCACCTAATATATTATTTAGTAAATCACAAAGATTATAATATACTTGTAAAGAAGGATTCCCATAGGAGTATCACCACTCAGAGATCAAGACACAACACGAATGCTAATACACTCTTAGAATACATCACCATCTCTCTCTACTGCAGTCATAATACAATGCCCTTGTAAAATAGAGTTACATTATAGGGAAAGATAGGATAAAAAAATATCCACCATTAGATCTAAAACCTAATAATTAATGGTCTATATTTAGAATGTATCATTTATCTGAGGTATGTCCACCATTTTAGTAGTTTCCTAAAAAAGTTAACAAAAAATTATTTACATGCATCCCACTCTCCCCCTTGCTGCCATTGTATATTACACCTATCGGTGTAACTAAGATATATATATATATATATATATATATATATATATATATATATATATATATATATATATATATATATCCTATCAACATTAACTTGTATATAATTGCAAGGTTGAAACACATTTTCCCAACAATATGTTTATGTATGATGTTTTTATTATGGATGGCATTGAAATGTTTAATTATGAGTGTATGATATAGAATGAATGTAGATTATGGTAGGCATAATGGATGAAATATGAATACACATAGTGTCATGGATGGATTATATATGAATGCAATGTAATAAAATAAATGCTTAGAATAACAAATCTTTATTATTCCAAACAACTAAAAATTGATAATACAATGAATTAAGATGCTTAGAATAATAAATCAATGTTAATATAAAACAACTTAAAATGATAATGGAATGAAAATACAATGGATTAAGATGCTTAGAATAACAAATCTATATTATTGTAAACAACTTAAAATGATATGAAAATGAAAAATGGAATGGCTTAAGATGATTAGACTAGAAAATATATATTATTCTAAACAACTTAAAATGATATGGAAATGATAATAGATAGTGCAAGCGATAACACAACCTATTTAAATAAAAATGAAATGGATAAATGCAATGGATTATGAAATATAATGATATGATAATGAAATTGTAGACATGGAAAATGTACAATTCGATCTAGCACACTTGATCCTGATTACTAATGACATTTCTTCCTAAATCACACTCCCAGCTTATCATCACCTTTTGTCTCTTAATTAGATAAATCATTATTTATTTAATTAGGTCTTTCTCCTCTATTGATTAAATTAAACAATTTAATTTAATTAACCCTAAAATCCCTTTTTAATTAAATAATTCATCTTATTTGATTAAATCCCTAAAGTCTTCTCATTAAATTGAATAAATTAAACCTTATTTGATTTAATCTAACATTATCCCCTTTAGTTAAATAAATAAATAAAAATTATTTAATTAATCACTTTCCTCTGAATTTTGATTTAAATCAACTCATAAATTCAAGTCAAAGTCGTCACATCTCCTAATTCCTCATTAAATTAATTAAGCTTTGATCAATTTAATCTTAATCTATGTCACATCCTCTAGAGAATGCAACTTGCACAATAAATCAAATACTTTGATTTATTAAATTTCCTATTTTCTCTCAACATGGAATAAAGGAGGAATATTCCTTCAAATTTGAATTAAAAATCCAAGTGGATGGGTACTTCCAACAAGGAATTAGCTCCTTTTACATGTCCTTGTGCATTGAGCCAAGTGACATTAACTCCATTTATTTCTCCCTCCAACATGTCACATTAAAATTTCAAATTTGAATCTCATGGCATTTATCATGCACACTGACCAAAATGTGCACAACCTTCAACCATTCACATCTTGACAAGTGGAACTTGGCCATTGGATGTTGAATGATCCGAGACTCTTCCTCTCATTCTAACATCCAAAGATTGAGTAAACTTACTATACTCAACTTCATCTTCATCCATAATCTCATGCAAAGTTACTCTCTTCACATTGAGAGCTAATTTTGTCTATTTCTCCTCAAGTATTCATCATTTTCATAATTTCATAGTTAGCTTATGCCAAAAATATCATGAAGGAGATTCAATCATCCACACATCATCAACATTGCGCAAAAGAGTTGTGAATGGGCTAATTTTGACACATCAATTAGCACCAATTCCCCCATGGGATCAAGAGTTTGCTTTGTTTAAATAGATTTGATTTAGTTTCTTGCATTGTTCTTAATTTTATTTCTATTTAAACTTTGTAAATGGATTTCATGGGGAATCCTTATTTTTATCTTGCATATTGATATAATAATGTGTTTGTTTGTTGTATTTGTGTAGGTATAAAACTAGGGTTCACATAAATGAATAGCGAAATTGATAATGCAATGGATAAGAAAACAAATAATGTATCTGAATGATATGAAAATCAAATGGACAATGAAACAGGTAATGCAATGTAATGAAATGATAATTAAATGGATAATGTGATGTAATGGAATGGATTAAGATGCTTAGAATAACAAAGCTATGTTAATCTAAAAAACTTAAAATGCAAAATGAGATGATAATGAAACCTAATGGAATGATAATGAAATGTATAAAGATGCTTAGAATAAAAAATATATGTTAATCTAAACAACTTAAAATGAACCGATATGTTAATGAAAATGAAAAATGAGATGATAATGAACCCTAATGGAATGATAATGAAATAGGTAATGCAATGATAACAAAATGGACAATGCAATGGAATATAATGAATTAAGATGATTTGAATAAAAAATCTATGTTAATCTAAACAACTTAAAATGAAATCTTATGATAATGAAAATGAAAAATGAGATGATAATGAACCTAATGGAATGATAGGGAAATGGATAATGCAACATAATGAAATGATAATGAAATGGGTAATGAAATGAACAATGCAATGAATAATAAAAATTGAGTGAAATGATAGTGAAATGGATAAGTGCAATGGATAAAGTGGTAATTTTATGTAATGAACCAAACCTAAGTGATGATGGAAATACAAGAAAAAATGAATAATGATGAATGACATGGTGCATTTGTCAAGAAATGTAGAGACCTTGATAGGAAGAAAAAGTGGGTGGTGTTGTCACGGTAGGAGGGTCCTCAAAGAGAACAATTTGAACCATGCAACAAGACTTACACAACAAAAGAAAAAATATGGATGAAAATGTAGATTCAAACATTCTTATTATCTGAAATATCAATTACATATATTCGACCACATTTGGGCTTATAGATTCAGCTCATAGGACTGATTACAAGATGCTCTACTCCTACATGCAAGCCAAAATTCTACAGATCAAATTCTATATACATCTTATTATATCCTATCTTGATTTTATACCCTTCTGATGATCTAGTACAAGCTTTATATCATATCTACGGGTCAAGAAACATCCATGTTAACCAAAGGTCACTACAATCTCTGATGAAGAAAATTTAACTTGTGCAAGAATAGATAGGCCTCAAATTTGAATGTCTTCTAGGATAGATGCACATGATGAAGTGTGGAACTAAGTGTAAGGTAAAGGAAACTCCATGGAACCATTCTAAATATATCATGAGGATCCACAAGTCATGGGGAAGATCTATGATCGATCCAACTAGCCATTGGGTTGTGTAATTATTTTGGGGCTAGTTCAAAAATCTGTCACTCAAAGTGGAAGAAATAACTTGCCAAAAAAAGATCCAATTGAGCTGAAAACTTGGAATAAGGAAATTGGACATGTCCATAATGAAACCATAGGTATACAAGATCTGGTGAACAAACATGAAGAAACATGGGATCTACCAACCCCAATAAGAACAAGAACTAAACAAGAACAAAACTAAAGGAAAATATTTTTGGTTGATGCAAGATTGCCAAGAACCAAGGATGCTCTTGCCTCAAACATTTAGGTTTAATGAAAAGTGAGTCCCTCAATTTTTTGGGGCTAAAGGAAAACCAATACAGTCTATCTCAATGTAATAAATCCAAGAAGAATCCTCCACTGGTCTACCTTTCCATTTCACAAGATATTCCTTGTACTATCTTCCGCAAGTCTCTCTCCCATCTCTAACATCCAAAATCTCTTCTATCTCATTTGATTGTCATTTAGGAATTTATTCTCCCAGTTTTGTTTTATTGTCTTCACTTAATTTTGCTTCATGGTACTGATGTAGGTCTGCAATGTTGAATATAGGTGATATACCCATGTTATCTAGTAACTCCACTGCATATGCATTTATTGAATCAAACTGAACTTCAAAATCCTACAAGGTCCAAAATTCCTCATCTTGAGCTTTCTATATGTTCCAACTGGGAATCTTTCCTTCCTCAAATATACCATTACTTCATCTCCAACCTTGAATTCCTTATGTCTCCTCTTTTCATCTGCTTGTTCCTTATACTTTCGGTTCATATCTTCCAACTATTGTGTCACTTGAGTATGCACTTTCTTCATGTGTTCTACAAATTCCTCTGCTTCAAAACTTTTGTTAGCTTCCTTATTTATTTTTTTCAACTCTGATATACCTCTAGGATGAACTTCAATAACAATCTCAAAAGTTGTTTTTCTAGTACTCCTTATTCATTGAATTATTGTAGGAAAACTTTGCTTGTGCAAGGGCTAAATCTCAACTTCCATTTTTCTCTCCACCCAAACATCTTAGTAAATTTCCCAAAATCCTATTCACTACCTTTGTCTATCCATTAGTCTGTTTCTAAAAATTAGAACTGAAATTCAAATCCATTTTCAACTTCTTCCAAAGTGTCCTCCAAAAGTAACCAACAAAATTTGTATCTCTGTCTAAAATAATACTCCTAGGTAATCCATGCAATCTAACCACTTCTCTGAAAAATTAATCTACTACATGTATTACATTTGTTGTCTTCTTACAAGGTATGAAATGTGCCATCTTAGAAAAAAATTCCACCACCACAAATATAAAATCATTACCTCTCCATGTCTTAGGAAAACCAAGTATGAAATCCATGTTGATATCCTCCCAAGGTCTTTCTGGTACTGTCAAAGGTTTATTCAATCCAGCATTCTGACTACTCCCTTTTGCAACTTGAAAAACTTTGCAACTCTACACAATTTTTTTGACATCCTTATAAATCTAAGGCCAAAAGTAATTCTCACTTACCAATGCTACTGTCTTATCAATTCCAAATTTTTCTGCCAATCCTCCACTATGTTTCTCTTTCAGCAAGTTATCCCTCATTGAACTTTGGGATATACATAAATGATTTACTCTAAACAGAATATCCTCTTGAATGAAATAATCCAACCACTGACTCCTATCCTCCAAAACTGGTTCTTTACAAGCTCTCCAAGGTTCTGCAAAATCCGAGTCTTTCTCATCCAAGTTCTTCAATTCATCAAAGCCTAATACCCCCACTTTCATCTGTGCTAGTAAATTCCTTCTCCTACTAAAATCATCAACAACTATATTTCACTTTCCACTCCTATGTTTCAAAACAAAACTATAGCTCTGCAAGAATTCCACCCATCTCATGTGTTTCTGATTCAAATTACCTTGATTGTTCAAATATTGTAACGCTTGATGATTTGTATACAACACAAACTCCCTAGACAAAAAGTAATGTCTCCACTTCTTCAAACCTTGAACTATGACATAGAACTTCTGATCATAAACTGAATATATTTTCCTTGCATCATTCAACTTATCATTGAAATAAGCTACTGGTCTTCATTCTTGAATTAATATTGCTCCAATTACATTTCCACTTGCATCACAGTCTACCTGAAATACCTTATTAAAATCTAGTAAAGCCAACACAAGCTTCTCAAACACCTTTTATTTCAAAAACTCAAAAATTCTATCTACTCGAGATGTCCATCTAAAATCCTTCCTATCTCCTCTCATTGTTTATGTCATAGGGCTACAAATTGAACTAAAATTCCTAATGAAATTTTGGTAGAAACTAGCCAATCCATGAAATAATGTTACCTCTCCAATGCTTTCAGGTGTAGGCCACTCAATAATGGCTCTTACCTTTTGAGGATCCATCTTCAATCCATCCACAGATATCACAAATCCCAAATATAGCAACTCTTCCTTCATGAAACTACACTTCTTGATGTTCATCAACAACTTCTCTTCTTTCAACCTCTACAAAACTTGTCTTATGTGCAACAAATTTTCTTCTCTAGTCTTACTAAAAATCAAAATTTCATCGAAATAGAAAATTACAAACTTACCCAAGAATTTCTTCAATACCTCATTCATCAACCTCATGAAAGTACTAGGTGCATTTTTCAATCCAAAAGGCATCACCAACCATTCATACAATCCTTCATTTATCGTGAACACTGTCTTCCATTTATCCCCTTCTCTAATTCTGATATGATGATATCCACTCTTCAAATCTATCTTTGTAATGTACTTAGCTCAAATCAAAAAATCCATAATGTTATCCATCTAGGGAAAAGGAAATATATACTTCACTATGATATTGTTTATGGCTCTAGAGTCTATAGACATCGTCCATTCTCCATATTTCTTAGGTGCAAGCACAATAGGTACTGCACAAGGACTTAACCTTTCTCTGATCAAACCTTGTCTCAACAACTCTTTCACTTGTCTATTCAATTCTTCATTTTCTTCTGGTGTCATCCAGTGTGCTGCTTTATTAGGAAAACTAGCTCTAGGAATCAAATCCATGCAATAACTAATACTCCTCATAGGTGGCAATCCATCAGGTACATTATTTGAAATGATAGCTTCATATTCTATCAATAATTCATTTATCTCCCCAGGTTGTTCTTCTACATGCTTCAAGTCTAAAACCTTCTTAGGAACCAAGGCATATAACAAGTTCTCATGTCTCAGTCCATCCAAAAATATCCTTCCATCAACCAAAACAATTCTAGCATTCGTGCAAATCACAGCTTTAGGAAAATCCTCCAGTTGTAACAAAGTTTGTTTCATCCCATTAGCAACAATAGTGTATTTTTTCTTCTTTCCATCATGAATATCCTATCTATCATACTGCCAAGGCCTTCCTAAAAAAATATGGCATACATCCATAGGCATGATATCACAGAAAACTTCATCATGGTAATTTCCTATCTTCAATTTTACCAAACATTGTTCACTTACTAGTATCTTATTCTCACCTTGAATCCAAGCTATCTGATAGGGCTTAGGGTGTTTCAATCTCTTCAACTTTAATTTAGTCACGATTTCTTCATATACTAGGTTCTGAGAACTTCCACTATCAACAATCACTTTGCAACACTTATCAACTACCTTGCATCTAGTTTGGAACAAATTATTTCTCTGTAATGGTTCTTTCTCCAATTCACTTTGACATAATACTCTCCTATTTACCAATATTTCCCCTTCTTCTGGTTGATTAGGTGACTTAGCATAATATTTTTCAAAAAAGGTTGTTCTTCTATTGTTCTCAGTCTTTCTATTTTTTCCCTCATGTTTGCATTCAAAGGCTCTATGTCCTTCTCCACCACATTTAAAAAAAGTTCCCCAAAATACTCTTTTCTCCTATCCTCTATCATGTTTTCTATAAATCTCATTTCGAAAACCACCATATCCTCTTCTTCTATAAGATTTTATATCATCTCCTCAGTATATTTTATCATTCTTATTGACCTCCTTTTCCTCCAGTAAAAATTATTCCTCTCTGACATCTTCCACCTCTTCCTCACTATCTCTACTCATGTCTTTTATTCAACTTCTCTTCTACTTTAAGGGCATATTGATATGCTTCTTCCACACTCAACAAATTAATCAAATTGATCTCATCTTGTATAGATGACCTCAAACCATTTACATATCTAGATACTTGCTCAATCTCATCTTTTGAATGTCCAGATCTGATGTTCAACTTATAAAACTCATTAGTATACTTTGTCTCACTTGATTCCTTCTGCTTTAGATTCTACAATTTTTGGAACAAATTGATTCTTCTAGTCTGTAGGCATAAAATTTGTCTTCAATTTATTCACCATCTAATCTAATGATCTTATCTTTTCCTTTTCTTTTGTTTGTCTATTTTTCTACAAATGTTTCCACTAAAGAGATGCATGTCCTTTCAACTTTCTACAAGAAAATTTCACCTTCTTATCTTCAGCAGTACCTTCAAAATCAAAATACTTTTCCATCTCTTTTATCCAATTAAGCAATTTATCTAAATCCAACTTACCATTATAATCTGGTGGATTGAATTGGGGTTTATTATTCACTCTAGTTAGAGCTCTTATGAACCTTTCTTCTCCCTGATCAAGGCTAGGTTGATATTCTCTTGCAACTTCTTCTTGTTCCTCTACTTCTTCATCACTTACATCATCAACTGGTTGACCTCTTCTCTGGGCCGTTTCAATCGCTTTTAATCTAGCAACAATTCCTCTCAATATTTCCATCACAACTAGGTCTGCATTTCCACGTGCTCCATTTCCTCTACCATTTCTTCTTCCCTCCATATTTGTACAAGTAATCAACAGCTGTAGGTTAGATCCTCAATCTTCCACCCCACAAAAAGTCTTCAATAGGACCATGCAACTCTAACGATCTTGCAAGGAACAAATCTCGCTCTGATACTAGTTTGGTATAGTCACGGTAGGAGGGTCCTCAAAGAGAACAATATGAACCATACAACAAGAGTAAAAGAATAGAAGCAACACAAAATATGGAGGAAAATGCAGATACAAACATTTTTGTTATCTGAAATATTGATTACATATAGTTAGCCACATCTAGGCTTATAGATTCAGCTCATAGGCTTGATTACAACATGCTCAAAATAGAGTGCTCCTACATGCTAGAAAAAATTCTATAGATTGAATTCTATATACATCTTATTCTATCCTATCTTGATTCTATACCCTTCTAATGATCTATTACAAGCTTTATATGATATCCGTAGGTCAAGAAACATCCACGTCGGCCAAAGATCACTATAATCTTGTATGAAGAAAATGCAATGTGTGCAAGAACAGGTCGGCCTCAAATATGAATTTCTTCCATGGTAGATGTGCATGATGAAATGTGGACGTACGTGTAAGGTTTGGTACACTCCATGGAACCATTATAAACACACCGTGAGTATCTGCAAGTCATGGGGAAGATCCACGATGAATCCAACTAGCTGTTAGGTTGTGCAATTATTCTAGGGCCATTTCCAAAATATGTCACTCAATTTGGAAGCGATAACTTGTCGAAAAAATATCCAATTGAGCTGAAAACTTTGAATAAGGCAATTGAACATTTCCACGAGGAAACCATAGGTACGCAATATTTGGTGAGAAAACATGAAGAAACACCGGATCTACTAACTCAAACAAGAAAAAAATTGAAGGAAAATACTTTTTGTTTATGCAAGATTGCCAAGAACCAAGGATGCTCCTGCATTAGTGGGGGATAACATTTGTGCAACCAAAAATCAATGACCATAGGCTAGGGAAGATGGATTGGGATAAATTTAGTGCAATGGGAGGTTGAATGAAATAAAAATATAATGCCATTCTATCATATTAGGAGCACTAAATTTTTCTATAGCATAGGACATGATATCTCAAGGTATGAGGAACCATGGTCGATAAGTGTTGAATGAATAAGACTGACACAAAAAACAAGAAGGTTATCCCAACTCCCCAAAGTCACAAGGGATCTAGCATGGCCTAATGCTGGAATAACCAAAAGAACAAAGGATGCGCCAATGTAACACAAGACCACAAGGATCTTGGTGGGTACTACACGAGACAACTAGAAAGAAAGGATCATGCAGAAAAATCAAGATATTCCCCTATATCTACCAGTCAAATTGCACCATGATATGATGGATCATGGTGACCCTGACGAGGTATGATAGGAAGCTCAAATGATAAAAAAAATACATAATCACCAAAATATCACAATCAATTTAAAATATCCTTTGCATAGGACCAATAGATGGATTGGAATGATGCAATTTGATTTGAAGAAGGATACATCCTCTTAATACCGTGGATGGGGGTAGATTAGTTTATCTACATGACTCTAGATACTCAAAATGGATCGAATCTCATGGTACTAATGGATTTTGTTGTTAGGAACTAGTTGAATAGGGACACACTTGACAACATGACACAAAACAAAGACACACCCTAAGGATAGACCTAGGGTCTTGGGGGCTGATCAAAAGATTATCCTTGCCTACATAAAAGTGTAGAGACCTTGTAGATCATTAAAACATTGATGACCGTTGAAGGATAAAAGCGAAAAGAGGGAAATGAAGACTCAGATCAATAGACAAAAGCTAGGACTAGAAATATGGAGGATGAGAACTGACACAAAAGGACAAACCAAAGCCTCGGGGGATCATCAAAGATGGCCTTTCCTATGTGAAAGGGCAGAGGCAACATAATTCAATTAAAAGGACTAAAGATGACATGAGACTTAATAATAAAAGACATGATGGATGACCTTAAATGGTGACACAAAACTAATGACATGACACCATATATAGGTGATGAAAACCTTAGGATTTAGGATAGAAATTCTAAACAATATAATGCTCAATCAAAATACACCAAGCGAAAAATGATAGGAGGTTGATGGAGGATGGATGCAATAGAATTCTAGGATAGAATATGAGGAGATGCAAGCATATAGGAGAGCGGGATGCAAGGTAGATAATGATTAATCCCTTTACAAATAGAACCTATTGCCAAGTTTTCAACAATTGTACTTATCCAAGGTAGCATTGAGGGTGGTTTTTACCATAGGACACATTATTTGTCTACTATTTTTGGATTTTTTTTTGACATATTTTTATTTTATTTTTGGATTTTTTACTTTTTTTCATATTTTTTTATGTAGGGTAACCCAGCTGACTTAGGTGTAGAACCATTTCAGATGCATGATATTGATGGGTTCCTCCAAGGGTTCCCCCTCGGGTGTAGCAAGCCAATATTCCATAGATCCATTCTTTGCAGTGATGACATATGGACCCAACCAATTGGATTCAAACTTTCCTTTATTTTCTTGATCTTGTTGGGTGCGTTGATTTTCCTTGAGGACTGGATCATCGACCTGAAACTGATGAGGATGAACCTTATTATTGTAGCTTCTCTTAAGTCAATGTTGGTAATCCTCAAGATGATTGTAAGCCTTAAGATGCTTCTCATCTATGAGCTCCAACTGGCTCAAACAAGCAACACGAGATTCTTCATCACTAATTAGGTTCTTCAAAGAGATGCAAAGTGATGGGATCTCGAATTCTATCGGCAAGATGGCATCTACACCATAAGCAAGGGAGTACAGGGTTGTAATAGTAGGGGTGTAGATGGTTGTTTGGTGTGTCCAAAAGCTAGGATTAAAGTGGAGGTACCAATCATGACCAATATTATTGATGACCTTCTTAAGGATTTTGATTAAAATTTTGTTGGTTGCCTCAACTTGTCCATTACCTTGGGGGTAACAGGGTGTGGACCAATGATACTGGATATGGAATCTTTCACATAGGTGTCACATATACTAATTTTTGAAAGGTTTTCCATTTTCAACAATGATGGTGGCAGGGATACCATATCTGCAAAGAATATGGTAAGGGATGAAATTATATATTTGGACACCAGTGATTTGGGAAAGTGAAAGTTCTTCCCCCCATTCTGTGAAATATTCAATGGTGGTGATTATGAACATATGGGCATTGGATGATGTAGGGTAGATCTTTCTAATCAATTCAAGACCCAATGTGAGAAAGACCCCGGTGTAGTGATAGGTTGCAGGTCCTATGCAAGAGCATGTATTAGATCTATATGTTACTAACATGGTACACATTTTTTGAAAAAATCACAAGCATCGTGCTCCATAGTTGGTGAATAATACCTAGTTATAATAAGCTTATTTGCCAAGGCCATCCCATTAGTATGGGCCCTACAAACACCACTATGTACTTCATTTAATGCAACATGAAATTTCAATTCATTCAAACATAAAAGAAGAGTGTCAGCATACCCCCTATGATAAATTGTATCACCCAAGATGGCATAATGGGAAGTGCATTGATTGAAGTATTTACATTGGTTAGTTTCAGATCAAGTGGGAGAATGTCATCATGGAGGTAGCTGTAGATATCATGGTATCATGGAGATTGGGGACCTACGATGTCGCACACTATTTCACTATCTAGAATGTCATATAATGGGATTAATAGTTTTTCAACCAAGAACTCAATCTATTTGATCTCTATGCATTTTTATAAGGGAACCAATTGTGGCCATTGTATTAGCAGCCTTGTTCTGCAATCTAGGGACCTGCTCAAACTGGATAAGATTGAAGTATAAAAAAATATAATTTATGTTCCATTGGACTTAAATTCTAAGACCTATGATCAAAGATTTGCATTTAGAAATAATGTTTGTGTATGAAAAATCCAATCTAAATGACTTTTGGATATAGTCACCTTGTGGAGTGATGAAGAGGATACTAGCACCTAGCCCAGTTTAAGTGTATGAACCATCAAAATATAGCATCCAAGTATCTAATTCTAAAACAGTGAAGACTAACTCGCCAAGAAATTTTTCCTCTAAAGGATAAGCATCCACAAGGGGAGCACTAGCCAACTGATCTGCAATTACTTGCCCCTTCATTTCCTTGCGGTCTACATATTCACTGTTGAATTCACTAAGGAGCATAATTCACTCATCCATACAACTAGCCAATGACGTTCTTAATAACAAATACTTAAGTGGGTGAACTTTAGATATCAGTTTAATTGGGTGGTTGAGCATTTAATGTTGTAGATTTTGGGAAATAAAAACAACTACTAGAGAAGATTTTTCCATGGGAGAATAATTGAGCTCACATCCCACTAGTGTTCTTCTAATATAGTAAATGGATCCTTCTTTTGAGAACTCTTCATCTTGTTCCAATAATGCCCCCAGTGCCACTATAGTAGCTAAAGTATATACCAACACTGGTTTTCCTAGAATGGGAGGCATCAAAATAGGTGGATTGGCAAGATACTCTTTGATTTTATCAAATCCCTATTTGCATGGAGGATCCTATTTGAAGATTGTATCCTTGCATAGGATATGGGTAAAATTATGACACTTGTGTGCAAGTTGGGTGATGAAGCACCTAATTGCCTTTAATCTCCCTTCTAAGCTCCCCAATTGGTTGAGATTCCTGGGTGGGGGAATTTCCATGATATCTTTAACCTTTGCAATATTGACTTCAATACCCCTTCTAGACATGATGAATCCTAGAAACTTACCATAGGTGATGCTGAAGACACACTTCTTAGGATTTAACTATAGTTGATACTATTCCAAACGATCAAAGATCTGTCACAAAACCTTAGGGTGATCATCTCTAGTCTTTTACTTTCCTAGGAGATCATCAACATAATCTCCCATTATTATTTGGATAAGATCATGGAGGATAACTAGCATTGTACATTGATATGTGGCCCTCACATTCTTAAGAAAAAGAGGCATGAAATTGTAGTAGAACGTACCCCAAGGATTAGTGAAAGTAGTTTTATGTTGGTCTTCTAGTACAATCTTAATTTGGTTATACACTAAAAAGCCATCCATGAGGGATAGCATGGCATGTCCTACTTTCGAATCCACTAACATGTCAATGTTGGGTAAGCAAAATTCATCCTTTGGGAAAGCTTTAGTTACATCTCTAAAATCCATATAGATTCTAATGCCCCCATTGGGCTTGGCTATAGGTACTATATTCGATATCCATTCTGAATAGTCGATTGGCCTTATAAACCTAGTTTCCAACAGCTTTTCTAGCTCAACCTTAACAAGGAAGGCCACTTGTGGATACATTTTTTGAAGTTTCTATTTGACTAGCTTTACATATAGAAACAAATCAAGGTGGTGGAATACCAAAGCAAGATCCAACCCAAAGCATGTCTGAATAATCCCACACAAAATTGATGATTCCTTCTTTCAACAAATTAGCAATCACTGAATATTCCTCTTTAGACAAAGATTTGGCCATGTAGGTGATTTTAGGTTCCTCTTTTGTTCCCAAATTGATTTCTCTTGTCTCTTCAATCAAGATCAAATATTTCTTGGAAAAGTGAGTCCCTATAAGGGGAAGATGAACATCACAATCCTTTAGCACCTCATCAAGGTTTTCACTAGAGGATACACCCTTTATTTTTACTTTTGTTGAGTCAAGAAGTGCCTCAGAAAGGTTTTCACTATATGACCCTTTTTTGATTTGTTTCTTTTTAATTTTGTGGCTAGGGTGTTCATCCTCCCAAAAGTAAACTACATGATCTTTTTCTAATTTCATGAGATGGACATATGCCTCCTCTAAGGGAAAATATCAATTGGTGCACTTCCTCGTAAATCCCAATCAATGAGGTCAAGGTGACAAAGTGAAAGGCTGATGGAGAAAACAAATGTGGACTTGAAGAGGGTAGGGAAATCTAAATAATCATAAGAAAGTATTATGGCCTCCTTTTTAGCGATGTCCTCACAAAAATAATTTTTTGAGTTAACGTTGTTTGAATTACTAGTGGATGCTACATATCCCTTTTATTTCTTGTCATAGCTGAGACCCAAGTGTTTAGGACGTGTGGGTGTTTCAATAGGATTTCTCATTCCATTTTCATCAACACCTAGCCCTCCCCCATGATAATTATATTTTTTTTCTAATTTAGAAGTGTGAGGATAAAATTCTTGGAAGTTTTCAAGAAGGGGAGGAAAAGTCTCAGGTTGTTCTCTATAAACCCATTGGATGATGTCCTCATCCATTTGATCCTGTAAAGTTCCTAGAGACTAAAATTTAGTGGAACCCACATTCTTAGAGCTAAATTTTTTAGTCATGATCTCTTTCTTTTGTAAGGACTCAAACGGTTGGCCATAAGTATGGGGAGAGGGAGGCATTGTTCCCACATTAAGTGTGGTACACATCTCGTATTCCCCACAATCCTTGTCAATGATCTAGACTTTAGTGATCATGGAATCAGATGTGGAAGATGAAGTGGAAGATGTATTGGAGGATGGGGCAGATGATGGGATAGAAGATGGGATGGAAGATGATGTCTAAGAAGTTCCTACTTCAATTCCTAGAGAATGGTGGGAATTTGGGAAAGATTTCTAAAAATCACAACAATACTCAAAAGGTTGGGGGTCAGTGTGGATACTAATTTCAACCCCATTATGTGGAAACTTCAAAAACTAATGATACATGGATGGGATTACTTGTATGGCATGAAGCCATGAGAAACCAAGGAGAGGGTTGTATGGTAAGTCCAGATCAATGATGTGGCAAGTGGTATATTGTACAATTGGGTTGGGGAGGTAAATGATACCCTCTAAATATTTTTTTGCATTGTCATATGCTTTGATTATGTTCACCTGATTGTCTAAGTCAGCATGAGTGTACCCCACTTATTTTATGAACTTCAATGTACATAAAATTAGGGTAGAGCCATTATCTACAAAGAAACTCTTAACCTTATGTTTGGTGATGATGAATTCAATGTGAAGGGCATGATTATGGGTGGGGTCGATGGGTGGCATATCATTTTTGCTAAATCCCAACTGATAGGTAGATGAAAAATATCCCACAAGATCCTGAAACTAAGTAGGATCAATATCATTAGGTACATGTGTGTCATGTAAAGTCTTTGTAAGGATCTCTTGATGTATTGGGGAAGACCTTAGTAAATCTAGGATAGATATTTGGGTAGGGGTCTTTCCAAGGTGATTGAGGATGTTATACTAGGAGCTCATAGGTGTTGAGTGGGATGAATTAGAAGGCCCTAGAACTAATATGTGAGTTCTATGAGTGGTGACAATGCAATGGGGATATTTACCTTTGACACGAAGCATGGATACATGTGGGTATACTTGGGTAATGCACCCAACAATATTTTTGTAATTTAAAGGGACAATGTTGTAGCTTATAGTGTTGGTTTAATTGTTTTGGCCATTATTATTAGACCCAGTGTTGGTATTTGATGTGTTAGGACCTTGGTTATGCTTGTGAAAGGAATTTTGGAATATTTTTAACTGAGAATTAGATGAGGTAGATTGGTTTTCCTCCACCATAATGTCTCCTCGATCAATAAGAGCTTGGATGTAACCTTTAATACTTTGACATTTTTTTATGGAATGATCCTTTATCTTATGGTAATCATAATACTCATTTTACCTATACCATGCAGGTTTTCACTTTGACTTATCAAAAGGTTTGGTAATAGGATAAGTGACCACATTTTATTGGACCAACCTTTAAAATATTGCATCTAAGGGTTCTCCTAAAGGATTGAATGTGCATTTGGTGTTCCCTTGACTTGAATGATTGGATTGAGGGGGTGGACGAGGTGCACCTTGAGGTACATATATAATATTGGTGACTAGTGGTAGTTGAGGGGCATTTTGTGGCCTCTCAGAAGTACTAGCTACCCAGATATGCTTAGTGTTAGTGGCACCATAATTAACATCGTTCTTGTTCATATTCCAATAGTGTGACCTATCCCAAGATTGTTTATCCTTATCATTTTTGAATATTTTGATAAGCCATTTAGTAATGATAACATTCTCAATAACCTCCGTAAAGGTAGTGACATAATGGAGACGTAGGTTAGGGTCCAACTCAGGATGGGATTTCATGATGAATATTCCTACTAACTCCTTCTTGGGGAGACTACACTTAAGCTGATTGGCTAAAGCTTTCCACCTGTGTAGGTAGGTAGAAAATGTCTCTCCATCACATTTTTAATCCTTCAGGAGATCCATGGTGTCTACATCCTTCTCTACATGGAAAGAGAAGTGTGTGAAAACCTTCTTCAATAAGTCAAAAAAGCTGGAGATTGATCCTCATGGAAGGCGCATGAACCACTCTAAAGCTTGTCCTATTAAAATTCGAGGGAACAACCAAAGGAGGTAGTTATCATTGTGTAGGACCTATTGAAAATGCATATAGAACTCCTAAAAGTGGTCTCATGGATCTCCTCTTCCCTTATACTTGTCGAATTTAGGAATTTCAAAGTGCTTCAAGAAAGGGATTGTGGAAATTGATGGATCAAATGGGTAGGGACAAATTTCCTCGAATTTGAATGAATTTTTCAAGGTGCCAACTTGCAATTATTTTAGGGAAACATTCATGTCTTCCCATTCTTTAT
Organism: Sequoiadendron giganteum; assembly: GCA_007115665.2. Lineage (NCBI taxonomy): Eukaryota > Viridiplantae > Streptophyta > Pinopsida > Cupressales > Cupressaceae > Sequoiadendron > Sequoiadendron giganteum. The sequence continues at coordinate 124,707,443 of CM021101.1, read as the reverse complement.
TGATTGGTTTCGATGGGGAATGACCTATTGGACTAGACTAATCATACGGAGGATATTGGTGATATGGTGGTGGATGTGGAAGCAATTGGTCATATGATGGCAGATGATATGAAGGGACTTGATAGTTTGGTTAATATAAGCGGGTTGTGGATTGGTGTAAACTTGTTGTTGTGATGGCTCTTCATAATAGGATGAAGAGGAACCCTATTGTTGGGATAGTGGTTGTTGATAGTAAGATTGATTAGACTAATAATTGTATGTAAGTTGTTGTTGGGAGATGTATGGAGGTGGTTGTGGATTCAATTGTTTCTTATAGATGTTATGTGAGGGCTATTGTGGATTAACATAAGGTGTTTATTGTTGGGATTTGTATTAGTTGTAGTAATAATAATTAGGATTGGGGTTGGATTTGGTAGGCTATTTTCTAGGAGTGCCTAGTGGAGGAGACAACTGATAATAAGTGTTCTATGGAGGTGGTTGATCATAGCAAGGTGAGATATAATGAGGCAGGGGTTGCGATTGATATTAGTATTATGTCGTAGGGTTTCCTTGGGATTGCAAGGGGGGTTATTTTAGTTACAAAGTTATTTGTGATTGTTGTGGCTGATGATAAGGTGGAGGATTAACTGAAGGTTGATGTGGAGGTTATGGATTGTCTTGAGGTTGATTTTGAGATGGTGATTGGGGTAGTTAAAAATATGATGGTTGTGGGATAGAATGAATATGATTAAATGGTTGTGGTGGTAGGTTTAATGGACGCATGCAGACAAGGGGTATATGAGGAGACACAACGTAAAAAGGATTAAATGTATTGCCCCAAATGTTCCCCGATGGTTTACTTGATTGAATTGATGGATGAGGAGGTGTAGATGGTGTGAGGGAATGACCTTGTGGGTTACTACCTTGTAGATTAATAGGACCAGGACCTTGAGGATTGCTAGGACCTTGTAGATTGATAGGTCTAGGACCTTGGGGATTATTAACTTCACGTGTTTCACCCATGAGTAAAATTGGGATGTAATAACATAAATCAGTTTTTAATCTGAATTGATACCATGTTTCCTATGGGGTGGCCTAATGAACCTGAGGGATTAAAGATCTTAGATTAAACTAAGATCTTTGTGGATCCTATGATAGAGGAGGATTGATGTTGACATATTGCGATAGATCAAACCTAGGTGGTTGCTTAGTACCTCTCATAAGAAACATGGAAAATATCTTATCTAAATTCTTAGCAAGGAGATGATCAATCATTTAGATATTAGTAGGATCACTATGATATTCATCAATAGTTAGCTTAGGTTGGTTAACCATACCTTCCTCAAGGGAAGGGAGAGGGTGAATTTTCATGTTGGATTGCTGAGATCCACCATTAGTGCATACATTTGGAGGATGTTATGGTTGACTAGCTTGGGACTATTTTAGTTCCATGATTTTCTTTTCCTGTGATCATGTGGTAATGGGCATGAAAATATAGATGACCAAAAGATGAAGATAATGTGGACTCTAGGATGCACCTAAGTGATGGTGACCTATATGATGAATTAAAGGATTACTAAGATGATGGATTGATTGATAGGATGAATGATAGGGTGACTATGGATTTTCGATTGGAAAGGATTGTATTGGATGAAAGGATTAAGTTTGGACTAGACCTAAGAGCTTAACTAGATGATGTTGAATGTTGATGATAGAATTAGATAATAAAAAGGATGATTACGAAACAAATACACCTCTATATGGAAGTAGATTTATGTGGCTATAAATGATTACTAACTTAGGATGGATGACAGTCCTAGGCGAGTGGATGATAATGATTAGGGTAAATTAACTAACCTTATTAGATAAAAAGCCCCTAAATTGATTTCTAAGGGATTCATATTGATGGATCAATGATTGATATGCTATCTAAGGATGTCCTAGGATTATCCTATGTAATTAAATTGATGATTGGATGACTTTAATAAAATGTAGATGCAAGGGAATGGAAATTGTGGGAAATTGGATGACGATAAAGAAAATATGATCATAGGAATAAACTTGGAACGAGGAAGGCTTTCAATGGTCAAGTGGATTCACACTCTCATTTTTGTATGGAAATTGGATTTTCCTCTATTTAATGAAAATTCACCCTTTTGGATCATGGGTTCACCCCTATGTATAGTAGAATCACCTCTCTAGGGTTCACAGGTTCACCTATATCTTATGACTATATGAATCAGGTCATGGGATCACCCAAACAGGCCACATGTTCACCTAAAATAGAAAATGTATCGATGGATAGGAGTGAGATATACTCTCAAAATAATCAAGGTCGCCTATCTTCATATGTACAAACAGAATACAAAAATTCCTATCTATTGTTCTGGATTGCCTATCTCTTGAAAAGTACAGATGGGGATGGTACAAACTCAAATGTGGATCACCTCTGTAAGAGGTAGGTTTTCCTATCTAGGTGATGGGGTGTATGTGTTGGTTGTTTTTACTATAACCAGGTTTATCTTCTAATCTACCTATGAAATTGCTAATTCCAATCAAAGGCAGCTCGAAGGACCTAGACCAACTGATGAAGATTTAAAAAAAACCTCCTACACTACGGGCTCTGCAAGACCTAGGAGGGTGATCCCCTTAATGTTTTTATAATATTTGCACCAA